>APFE031670705.1:0-26348 GCA_000404065.3 Pinus taeda
CCTTCAAAAAGTCCTCAAAACCATGTCAAGTGAAATGGTTGAAATAAAAAAGCAAGTAGCAGAGTCCTCAACAAAGAAACCTTATAGGAATTTTAAGAAACCTGAGTCCAAGCCTCCAAATGTTATATCCTATGCAGATTCAGATCCTGAGGAAGAAGAAGAAGAAGAAACAGTTACACCGTCCAATGAATTAGAAGAAGATGAAGTTGTTGAATGCCATGGAATGTGGAACTTCATACTGCCTAACTCCGATACCGAAGTTGAACAATAAGCCTTTCCTGTGACTACTAGGAGCAAAAGTACTCCTGAACCGGTTCAGGCCAATTCAAAGAAAAGGAGTGCAGGTACCAATACTACAAAAGAAAAGGTACCCACAAGGAAGCCAGCTGCAACAGTACCTCAAAATCAAACGTCATCCTCCAATATACCTTCATCATCTAAGACATTGGTAGTATCAGATTCAATGGACTATAATATTGTTGATGATATGAAAAAGACTAAGGCAAACATCACCATGTTCGAACTTAACAAATTAAAAAATCAACAGAAATTTCTTCTCAAGGAACTTAATGCAGTTCCTTCTTCGCCTCTTCCCAGTACTAAAGCTGCAAGCGATTCAGGACAACCACCTTCTGGTAGAGTTGAGGCAACTGATACAATTCTAATTAGAGACAGATCGAATTCCCATACCCCTCCTTTTCTCTTAACGTACGAAATCTACATAACTGCCTGATTGACTCTGGGGCATCATCCAATATAATGCCAGCTTCAGTTTGTTCTAAACTGAACATAGAACCCCAGAAGTCCTCAATTCACATTGTGCAGTTAGATAGAACTAAAGTCCAAGTTTTAGGGGAAATAAGCTCTGTTACAATTAGGTTATCGGCTGATCCACGAGTGGTTTAGAGAATTGATATCTTAATCACTGATATACCTGAGTTCTATGGTTTAATCCTGAGCAGAGATTGGTCTGAAAAACTCCACGGGTATATTTCTACTGATTGGTCTCATATGTGGCTTCCCTATAAAGGAAAGCCAAATCAAATAAAAATCAATCGGGGGAAACACATGACACATACTGTTACAGAGTTCGAACAAGAGAATCAACCAGTTGCATTTAACAACAATATTTTGGGAAACTATTCTTCTAAATAATTATTTGGCAATTATATTGCCCAACCATCTCCTTTCTCGGTAAACAATTTCACATCACAAATCAAAAGATTTTCACAAATTGGTAGATCTAGATGTGTTAATGGTACTGAGAATTTTGTAGATAAAAATGTTGATAATTCTTTATTTTGGTCTTTATATTTTGACGGTTCAAAATCTAGTGAAAGATCAAGAGCAGGGTGTATTTTAGTTAGCCCTAAGGGAGAAAAAACAATGCTTTCTTTTAGATTAGAATTTGAATGCACGAATAATACAACTAAGTATGAAGCCTTGATCCAAGGATTATACAAAGCTATCGGCTTGAAAGTTCAATTTTTAAAAGTGTTTGGCGATTCAGAGATTGTGATAAAACACGTTCGAAACACAATCCATTGTCTCTCTAATCACCTCAAACATTATCAATCTTTAGTTCAAGAACTTTTATATCATTTCTTAGCATTCGATATTTCACCTATCCCCAGATCCCAGAATGCAACAGCTGATCTGTTGGCTAATGTTGCTTCTAAACTCTTGCCTTCTGAAGATTTTAGTCTAGATAGATTTTTGGTAGAGTTGATCTTTAGGCCATCAGTCCCCGACAATATCACCGATTGGAGAGTATTCAACCACGATGAAGACATCCTACATTTCTTAACTTCCGACAAATCCTACAACGATCAGATCATTGATGAAAATGATCATGATCTTCAGATGAAAGAAAAGCATGAGGAAAACTCCATACCAAAACCTGTGGTTAAACTTGAAGATCTCTATGACATTAAAGACAGGTTCAAACATGTAACCAATTCAAAAATCGAAAGTTCTACCTTAAGGTTTGAATTGATAAATCTTTGTACTGAGCAGAATCCTCAAAATATCAATTTAGGATTAGGACTTTCTGAACAGGAAAGGACAACATTTATTAGATTATTAAGAAAAAATAAACATGTCTTCGCTTGGAATTATGATGATTTAAAAACATATGATACATCTATCATACAACATACCATTCCAATGCTACCTGAACAAAAACCAGTACAAAAAAAATTGAGGAAAATACATCCAAACTTGGAGAGTCAGATAAAATCAGAACTAAATAAACTCTTAAAAGCAAAGATTATTTTTCCTGTTCGGCACTCAAACTGGGTCTCCAACATGGTGCCTGTTAGGAAGAAGAATGGTGATATCAGGATTTGTATAGATTTCAGAAATCTGAATAAGTCAAGTCAAAAAGATAATTTCCCATTACCTACCATGGAGCAAATACTCCATTCAGTAGCAGGTTCTGAACTAATGTCCTTTCTAGACGGTTTTTCAGGATACAACCAAGTTCTGGTTCATCCTGATGATAGACTCAAAACTACTTTCAGAACAAAATGGGGAACTTACGCTTATCAGAAAATGCCTTTTGGACTTATTAACGCAAGAGCTACATTCCAAAGAGCAATGGATACAGCTTTGAAAGGATTGATCAACAAGACAATAGTTGTCTACTTAGATGATATTACTGTATTTTCTAAAAAGAGATCTAACCATTTACATGATTTGAATCAAATCTTTGAACGCTATAGAAGGTATGGTATTTCACTTCATCCTAAAAAATCCTTCTTTTCTCTAGATCAAGGAAAGCTCTTAGGCTTTATTGTTTCCAAAGATGGTATTTACATTGACCCCGACAGGATTAAAGAAATTTCTGAAATCCCATTTCCTCATAACAAAAAATCAATGCAATCATTTTTAGGTCAGATCAACTTTGTGAAAAGATTTGTTCCCGATTTTTCTCATATCATTTTACCATTACAAACCATGATTAAGAAAAATTTAGTGTTTAGATGGGGGACTGTGGAAAAAGAAGCATTTGATTTAATCAAGCAATCAATAATCAATGCCCCCACTTTAAACACTCCTAATTTTTCTAATCATTTCACATTGTACACTATCGCGTCCAATTTATCTTATGCAGCGGTACTCACTCAAATTAATGATCACAACTTGGAAGCACTGATTTCATTCTTCAGTTCAAATTTTCAGGGTGCTGAACTAAATTACTCCGAAGTTGAAAAACAAGCCTTTGTTGTGTATAAAGCCATCAAACACTACAGGCCCTTCCTTCTAAAAACCCATACAAAAGTAATAGTTCCTTTTTCTTCAGTAAGGCAATTACTGATCCAAAGAGAACTAGGTGAAAAAGGGCAAATTGGGTTACAACACTTCAAGAATATGACTTGGAAATCAAGCCAGCAAAGATTGTTAGAGGCCAAGGTTTTTGCAGGTTATTAGCAGGAGCATCCAACATTCCAGAATCAGGTGACACAGATCATATTGAAGAAATCAACCAGATAAATATTACCGATTCTGAATCTCAATATGGTGATTTAATCTTTTATTTGAAAAATGGACATGCACCTCCTAATCTCTCTTACAAAAACAAACGGTCTATTAGATTAAAGTCAAAAAACTTCGTTATCATTGATGATGTGCTTTTTAGGAAAAGCTACGATTCAGTTTTATTAAGATGCCTAGAGAAACCTGAAGCACAAAATGTCTTGCAGGAATTACACGATGGACCAGCTGGAGGACATTTTGGAGCTGACACAACAACTCATAAAATCATCCATGCTGGATATTACTGGCCCACCTTATTCAGAGATACCCATGAGTATGTAAGAAAATGCCGAAGTTGTCAAGTCTCCAGTGGAAGACAAAGGAAACCAGCTTTTCCTCTGCAACCAGTTAATATCGATCAACCTTTTGAACAATGGGGACTAGACATCATTGGAGAGATAACTCCACAATCCTCCAAACAACACAAGTATATCCTTACTGCTACTGATTACTTTACCAAGTGGGTAGAAGCAATTCCATTAAAGACAACAAACTCTGAAGGAATTATAGAATTCATAGACCAATTCATCCTTACCAAGTTTGGTGTCCCTAATGCTCTTGTTTTTGATAATGCATCTTATTTTTCTGGAAATGCCATGTTTGAGTTTGCTATCAAAAGAGGATTTAAATTGAAATATTCTGCAAATTACTATCTCCAGGGTAATGGTCTAGCAGAATCTACCAATAAACTCAAAATCATTAAGCGAACTATCGAACAAAATCATAAAAACTGGCACAAATCTTTAGTATTCGCACTATGGGCTGATAGAATAACGCAGAAGGCCTCTATAGGTACTTCCCCATTCAACCTTGTCTACGGGAAAGAAGTAGTACTACCGACCAATTTAGCGCTCCCTTCTCTAGCCCTAGTTTAGTTTATCGAAGAAAGACCCTCTTCTTCTATCCAACTCAAACATGATCAGATTTTAAAATTAGAAGAAGAAAGAGAAAAGGAAAAAATTACTCATGATAAACATCAGCAGGTAATCAAGTTATCATTTGATTCAGCTTCATCTAGTTCTAAACAGTTACAGGTTGGTGATCTAGTTCTAAAATGGGACAAAGGACATGAGGATAAGGGTAAACACACCAAATTCCAAAAGATGTGGCTTGGACCATTTCAGATCAGCGAGAAGGTAGGCCATTCGACATTCATATTACAAGATCTATCAGGAAAGAGGGATACTCTTCCTGTTGTCCTCATCTTCAAGAAATTCTTCAATTGAGGAGGTAACCCCTTCTCTTTTAAATTAAGTAGGATTAGCAATATTTAGGATTGTTAGGAAACAAGGTTGAAAAATAGCTTCTATTGGCCTTTGCTGTATTGAAATGTTTCTTAGAAGAAGTATTTTTAATATTTACTTTTGTAAAATAGACATCTTAAACAAAAAGAACAATTTCTAGGAAATTAGGTATATTAACATTTTGAAAACCCCATTCTGGTTTTGTGAAAATCCTCTCAATATTTAGAACTACTGTAAATCATTTTAATGTTTTCAAACTGGTCACAAAAAGGTTATCAATATCAAAACAAAGACTGATTCAATCTTAGCATCCTCAACTCTTACATTGTCATCCATTTTCTCTTAAGGAGAAAATTGTTCATCCCATTCATCCAAGTTTATGATTACTGAGAGTGTAATTCTAAAATATCTGATATAAAGATAACGGGTCTTATTACAAGCCTGCTTACCATGATCATTGGGAAATAGTCTAACCGACATTACTAACACTGCATACCAAAACAGGGTAATGGCTTATAAGCATATGATAAGGGGTCTCATCACGAGCCAGCTTGTTAGATTAGATTACAACCAGTGAATGGCATTGTCAAATCGGCTGGCAACCAAACCAGGACAATGACTTTTTATCTTACAAAAAATAGAAAAGAAAAGAAATACAAAATATGAAAATATGTTTTGAATTCATTCTTTTAATCATACTCTGAGATGGAAGGGGTTGTGAACAATGAAATGGTTAAAAGGTATCCCTGTCGAAACTATGAATGTTTGCTGGCAGCAGAGGCTCTACCTGTGACAAAGGAGTCAACTAAAATGGCTAAGTTGGAAAGGTGTTTTGTTTTATCATTATCAACCAATAAAGGCCAATTTAAAACTTAGAATGTATTTAGTTTTAACAAGGGAAAGAATTAGCAAAAACATGTCTTTATTATATTCAAAATGTGTGTATACTTAGTTATATTAGAACCTTCCTTTTGATAAGGTATCTATGTAAAGAAAGTTCAAAAAAATTCAATAACTTTTTCAGAGATAACTGTTTCTTCCAGCGAATCGCCAATTGTTGTGCTATACAACAACCCCCCATTTCAAAAAATCTTACTTTAAGAAAATTATAATTTGAAATGGGACCCTTTTAGATTAAATTCGTATTAATCCATCACTCTTCTAAAGGTTCGGAAATAATCAAAACATTTTAAAACCTTTTGAAATAAGTGGTCTTAAAAATAAAATGAATAATTCTTTATTATTGCGATAAAGCGATCACGAGATCGCATATCGGAACAACAAAGGATACATAACCATGACCTATTGATTTTCCCCGATGCGATAAAAGAAAAATAGCCAACGGGTATCGGGATAACAAATAACAAAAGGCCCCTCCCCTTTTCCGTGATGCGATATCGCAATCGGCGATCGGGGAATGCAACGCGAACATAACAAACTCTCCTCATTCAAACTCCCGATGTGAGTCGAGCGATATCGCTATCGACGATAGGGGATTCCATAAGACTTAAATGAAATTACCCAAGCCTTCCTCCAATTGCCGATTGTGATGAGCCCAAAGCGCGACTTTTGAAAAGGATCAATATGATTTTGCTATATTATATATTGATTATCATTGAAAGCCTTTTCTCTTCCCGATAGAGATTCGCTCGCGTCCAACCGCCAAAAAATCAAATCCACACTTAAACCATTACTTGGCAAATAAAGGATATAACAAGCAATTAAGTGATTGACAGGTTTTAACGGCCAATTAATGAGCAGTCATGCCTAAATCCTTTCAGAGATTGCATCCGCAGGAGCCTTATGATAAATCGTCCATTTCCCATTAATTGACACAATTTCCTCATACTTGGTTTTAGCCATCTATTCTCTGATTTACGTCTATCTTTCTCTTGTGCAGAGTTTTCCGCAGTAACGATGGGAAAGAAATCTAAGAAGTCTGGAACGCCTTCGGCTCCTATGGTAATAGGACAGCATGCCACCGATCCGGGACCAAGCAAGAAGGGATTAATCTCAGATACCACATGTCTCGGCCTTGGCAGCACTACTTGGCCAAGTATTTACAACTTGGTAGAAGCCGAGGACCCTCAGCAAACATCGGTACAAGCTTCGGCAGGTTCAAGTCGAAAATCTGATGCTAATTTAAAGGATTTGGCTGATTCCTACCTGCATAGGATAGCAGCTCGAGAGAAAATTCTTCCGTATACGGATGTGGTGAGATGGGCAATCGAGGCAATTCCAATTATGGACATAACATTCTGCACTGTCGATGGAAGAGTATTTGGTTCATTTCAGCCCAATGATTTCAGACAAATGTACCACTTTCCCGAGCCAGAGAAGAAATACAATAAAGCATTCTTGGAGAAGTTTCGAGATGAGAATGAGACCGAGTCAGCGCCTATACAAGAATGGAGACAGAACCTGGCGAAACACAAACATGAGTCTTCAGGTAAGTACTCCGTTGACTCCTTATGCTCTCCTTATTGTTATGCTGGAGTCATGATGTGTCGGTTATGGGGATTGCATGATTCTTCCAAGTTTTCCATAGAGATGGTTCCTTTGATGGAAGTGGCATGTAATAGTGAGATAATGGATTGGGGGACTATATTATCGGATAAATTGGCCACGACTATTCTTGAATTCAGAAATAAATCCCGTGTTACTGATAGGTTCATCCCTCCATTTTATTTTAGTGCCTACATTCTGGATACCCTCTGTTTCAATTCTGAGTTTCCCGTGTTAGAGTGGAGATGGACTCCACAGGACCCTAAGCCTATTAATTTCTACCACCATAAATTATGGAAAGCTCATTATAAACACCATTTATATCAAGTCTGCAATGGATTTATGCTACCTCTTTACTATGCAATTTTTGATAAACCTGCCCCTAAGATCTCCTCTCAGGCTGAGATTGACTTGACAGCCATAGGAACCTGGTTTGGAGAAGAAAAATTCACCTATGTAAGGGTTTTTGTCCTGCCCTTGTACATACCAGACAAGCTATTAGCTCGTGAAATAGCATATCAGCTTACAACTGCGTCAGCCACTAAAACTCTCAGAAATTCAAAGAAGCAAGTTTGGCCTCCTTTTCATCTTAGGTGTGGCGTCTATACTCTGCATGATTATAAACATGCAGAGAAAGAGGCAGAAAAAATGAACGTCCTAAGTCTCGCCACTCTGCCTAATAGACGTTTTGACCCGAAGAAGGTCATCTACAATGCCCTGGATCAAGCCAAGCTCACTAAATTCGAGCAGAAGGAAGATGAGTTTGATGACCTGTTCTCTTCCGCTGAGTCAATCTTCCAGGTACAACAGCTAGCCAGGATGAGATATCGCGATGATAGGTTGGTATAATTTAACTAACTTAGAGAACAGAGGTTGCAAACTCTGCCTCTAGATTTGTTAGCTACTACCCCGCCGATTCAGTCAAGCGAGCCTGAGCAACAGCTTATTAATGAACCTCCTGCTACATCCGCAATCTATGAAGAAGTCTAGAGAAGAGAGCAGGAGGAAGTCCGAAGATTAGAACAGGAAGAGACACAGAGAAAAGAACAGGAGGAAGCAGAAAAGAAGCAACAAGAGAGAATAAGGGAAGAAGAACAGAAAAGGCAGCAGGAGCAGAGCAGCAAAGAAATAAATGTGGATACTCAAGTGGATCCAAGATTGCTTGAAGAATGGCAACAATTCAATACAATTATAGGCAATCTTGAGACCTCAACAGACGCCGAAACATCCAAAGCTGCCGATACACAAGATACAGCATCACAAGGGGTTCCAAACAAAGGAACCATCTGTCTACCCTCAAGTACAGTAGTAGAAATAATTCCAAAGAACCCCTTGCGATCAAATTGTTTTGCAAGTAGAGGACATTCCTCCACTAGATGTTTTCTATAGCCCGAAACACAGGGCTGTGATAAAACAATAGCGGAAGAGAAAAAGGATTGATCAACCTTCTCTGTTCCCTGAACAAACAATAACAGCAAATGTGGTATGGAGAGAAGAATTTGACCCCTCCGATGACCTAACCAAGTTATCTCAGTATGCCGGTGCCTATTCGGCAGCCACCATGGATAAGGCATCGGAGGTAAGCAATTTATTGAAGGAAAAGGATCAAGCGATCGCTTTATTGCAAGCGCAGCTATCGGAAGAGCAGCAGAAGTCAGAACAGCTACAATAGCAACTGTCCACACAGAAACAATTAAACAACCAGCTAATAAAACAGTTGCAGGAAGAGAAGCAGAGGATTGATTTGGGAGCAATTCAGAAACAGAAAGAACTATCCGAGGCATTATCAAAGTTGAAGGCCATGAATGAACAGATGGCAAAGACAAAAGATGAGCAAATTGCTCAATTATCAGCTCAGGTAGAAAGGTTCAAGAGTCTTCCCCAACCTGCTGAGTTCAGAGCAGAGGCAATGCAAATTAACAAGGCATTAATAACGCAAATAAGATTGTTATGCCATGAAATCGCCCAAGTTGAACCTTTATGCGACAAAACATCATCTATAATAGATAAATCAGTGGATTCCAGGCAAGATTTGGAGCAAGCCGAAGACACTTTGACAGATTTTCTTACATGGCAGGAATCTAATGAGGGAAAGGTAGAAAACTTGCCCAAAATCCTAGAATCCCATAAGGAAATCCTATTCACAGAATGGCAGTCCCAATTAATGAAAGCAGAGAGAGTTGTTTCCCGATGCAAGTTATCTACGAGCAATTTAATTGATTTGATCAATAACACTCTCTATTTATCTAACATGATTTCTCAATGTACACCAGGTAAACTATTATCGGCCAAGACATTTGAGAAGTCATGTAACTAAGAGCTTGAAAAGAATGGGAGATTAATCTCAGGGATTAAAAGTTTAACTTGGGACACCTATTGGTTGTTCCCAGTAAAACCATACAGTCAGAGAGCCACCCTCAAATGCCTGACGGATGCAATCAGGTGTATCATTCCCGATATACATGATGCCACCTATGCTGCTCAAATCAATTCTTGACTCAGCCGCCCTCAAGAAGTGGAGCCAATGCTGGCAATATGCCAACTCAGGACAAAGGGCAAACAACCAGAAATGAATCATCGCTGCAATTTCCAGAATCACTTGTGGGGGAGATATTTTAAGATCGGATTATACCAATTTAGTAGCATTTTAATTTTGTAGTTTGTTAGCTTAGTTTAGTATTTATAGACCCTTTCATGCATTTAGAAAGGGTCGTAAGTTTTTGTATATGACTTAAACCTAAAGTTGCACTACTGTACTTCAGGCGTATTCTTTTATGAAGACTGGACCAATCTTTCCAAATTTTGATAATGAAGCTTTGATGTAAATGTGCACTATTGCCTTTATTTGAAAGTATTTTGAATCGGAAGAAGGAATTCAAATTGCGATTGGCGTAGGGAATAATTCGCAGCTCATATGGTACTATTATCTATGTCTGAATTTATTCCTTTTATGTGAATTGTTGTTTGGTCATTTATGTTATTATTGAATATATGAATGTGTTTTAACAAGTAAACTTTATGCTTTCCACTATTGGATGTTTACAGTTTGCTATTCTTTCAATCATGCCTGTATTGGTAATATAAAAGAGAAGTGTAATATCGCTTTATCAATTACTTCGTTCAACTATTTGAACGAAGCAATTATCATTTAAATGAATATCTTTGTTTATTGCATAGTGTCATCTATATGCCTATCAGCAAACATAGATTATTAAACATTGCACTTAAAGAATATAAGCTTCCCACGATAAGATAGTCATTTATGTTTTTACTTATAGAATAAGTCTTCCATTTATTATCACTTGTTAGAAAACCTATCATTCATTCACCCCTTTCTATTCACTATTGGGAAACTGGTCCCATTATATCCAGTCGGAGCCACCATCCCAAACGAAAAAGGAGCTGTATTAAGGTTCGGACCGGGTGGTTATCCCCCGATGTTGATGTAACGATTTTCGAGGCATCAACAGGAACATACACCACATTTTGAATTTGTTTTTCTTATCCATTAGGCATCATAACAGTTATATCACCATTGTTACAAATATAAATTACATAAAATAAAATAATTATAAATAAATGTAAATAATAATGATTATATAAAATAGTCATTAATTAAGTGAAAAAGCATGTCTAATCATAAAAGATCACCTGCCTATGTATAAAAGCAAGGCCTTATTGTAAACATTCAACCAACTTATACATTATATATATAATAAATTATCATTTTAAATACCTCTTTTGTATTTAACATTTAAGTTTCCAAGCTATCAGTTTTTATGCTTCAGTGGTATTAAAGCCATGGCACACAATATAGTGATGCGAGTCTTTGAACGTTGTTCACCGAATAATGTGCCATTACGTTCACGTCCTAAATATCTTGAGCATTTTAGTAAAATTCAAGAAGCATTTCAACGTTTAGAAAAATCATTTGCAGAAGTTAAAAAAATGTCGAAAGGAAATCGATAATAAGGAAAATGATCTAGATAATGATTATGATGAAGCTGATATAGATCAAAAAGATTATAATGTTGAAATTCCAAATAAATTTGATCATGATGTGGATGAGAATAATATAAATCAGGATGTAAAACAATATACAATGCACGAACAAAATGAGACTCCAGAGACTAATCAAACAAACAACAACCTAACAATTTATAGAGAATGCAAGGAAGGATTTAATGATGATGAAACATCTACGAACATATATTTTGAAATCAACCATTTCCCTCAGGTACCTTTCCAACATCACACTAATGAAATATTTAGAAGCCCAAATGAACCAAAAGGTTGGAATAATTGGAGCATATTGGGTTTTGGTGTTGAGCCTCAGCTAGTCATAAGAAGATCAGAACTAAGCCTAGTAGCAATCACAAAGAATGAAATATATGGCTGTGTAGGTTGAGGAGCAAACGACAATGCTACAAATTTTATTCAAGGTTCTTTTTCATTTGCCACTGCATAAGTCCTTCCATGTTCAAATGTCAACTGTCTTGCAGACTGTTAATAAACTTCAATTTTATCGTACATCAGATATTTCCAACAGAGCAAGGATTGTTTTAGCAACATGGAGCAAGCTATTTGGGAGAATTCGGAGTGGAAGGAAAGTTGTCTCCTCAAGCAGTCAAGTCCATGCACAAAAAGAAGATTACAACAAAGCTAGCGGCAACAAGGCCAGTCCACCAAAATCAAGTATTTTAGAAGTCACTTCACATGGGTCCCAACATGCTATTGAAGCTGCTAGTGACAACTTTTCCATAAACGAGGATTTTGTAGAGGAGATAGGAAAGCACATTATTACATAAAATTCATCGTTGACTAAGAGTATACAGATTGAAGAGGTTCAAATTCTTTGGATAAATGATCCTAAGGAGCCCTCGGACATTGAATTAGATTATGATGATAGTTTGACTCTATAGATTCCAATAGAACCTATTGCAACTGATGATAGAACAAAAGTAGTATCTCTTGGAGATTATGAGAGGGAGCAACTTACAGAAATTGTGAATGAGGAAAAAATTGAAGAATCTGACTTATTCCACAGAGAAGTTCTTAGAACAATATACACACTGGACTTGATTACACATCCACTATGCGGTCGTTTAATGCCTCAAAATGCATCAGAGTGTGATCAATTTAGAGGATTTTGACTTCGAAATCTCCTATTGAACCACGAAGGTTTACTCCCCATAATTTGAGATCTTCTCGCGCTCGCAATAGACACTATTGCTGACGACGAGGTTTACAATATTTTAGCGTTCATTTTTAAAAAACATCCCACGCCCCTTTCTTCAACAAATCTCAGAAATTTAGCCCGCATTTTGAATGGCTTTTGTCATTTTTTGCATATTTTAATTAACACTAGCGCAGGTGTTGCTGGAATCGGGAAGAAAATACTGTGAGTATTTCTTCAAATTCTAATATATATAATGGTCAATTTCAAGAACCAGGATGATCGCATAGGAATTGTGGAAGACACCCTTGAAGCTATCAAACTGTCCCTTTTCTGGCTCCGTGAAATGCTCCAGTTCGCCTAAGAGTCTCAAGAAGTGTTGCTCACTGATGTCATTGAAATTAATCTATGAAATGATGCACATCCATGAAATGATCACACTGACAATTGAGCGACAGAGTGTGCACTGGAATAATCTCCCTGCCAAGCACTAGCTTAGAACACTGGAAATCGCAAAAATATTTGTCGAAAACGTGGGTAGCACCAATTTACATGGATTCTGGAACGCAAAAACACAGAGTTTTCTAGATGCGCTACTGACTCTAGACGTTTTTACGTGGGCTGCAACTGTACACATTTTGAGATCCCAAATTCCGGAATTAGCTCATTCGGAAGCAAAACATAAATGATGATTTGCTGTAACTTTCTTTTAATATCCAACAAACATAGTCAATATTTGATAGTCTGACTCCTCTGTCCCATTCAATTGCTGCACATTTTCATTGACATTTTTCTCCCGTAAATTATCTACCAGGGGGTTGTGTCGTTTTGGCCTACAGATGTGTTTTTTAGTTACTTATACAACATTAATACACTAATACAAACATATATACACTAATATATATATATTATCTTATTATATTTATATATATATATTTATATATATTATCGAATTATTAAAAAAAAATGGAGACATAACTCTCGGTTTAGGAATAGACATGACCCTGGAGTCAAAACAATGCTACCATGCGAATTATTCAAACTATGTTACCAGTAGCGTCAAGGCCCATATATTGAGATGACAACCGTAAGATGAAGACAATTTCCAATGATATAGCTTTGAGGACAAAGCTTCTTAAGGAAGGGACAATGTTACGAATATAAATTACATAAAATAAAATAATTATAAATAAATGTAAATAATAATGATTATCTAAAATAGTCATTAGTTAAGTGAAAAGACATGTCTAAAAGACATGCCTAATCATGAAAGGTCACCTGCCTAGGTATAAAAGTAGGGTCTCATTGTAAACATTCAATCAACTTATACATTTTATATATATAATAAATTATTATTTTAAATACCTCTTGTGTATTTAACATTTAATTTTCCAAGCTATTAATTTTTATGCTTCAACCATATCATTTAATTTCATGTGATCTATTATCTCCTAAATATATGTGTCCAACATTATTAACCTCATGATAAGTATTAAACCAATCTCTCTTGCATGACATGTGGATTGATGCATCATAATCTATAAACCAAGCATTATCACCATTAGTTTCTGTTGATAAAGCAGCATTGGACACATACAATTTAAGATTGCTAAAGTCATGACTAATTGCTTCATCTCTATCAACATAATTTCTTGAATGCCTTTTTTGTAAATTGATCAGACCTTCTTTTCATGCAATTCTTAACAAAATGACCAGGTTTTCCACAATAATAACACACATTATCGCTACTTGATTTGGCATTTTTCCTTGGTAAAGGTGTACTTTGAAATGATTTTACTTGTGGTGTTTTGCCTTTATTGTTCTTCCACTGTTTCCCCTTGAAGGATTGCTTCCCTTTAGCCATCAATGCTATATCTGAATTGGGAGATTTATGTTTAAGACTTTTACTTTGCTCTTCTTCCTGCATAAGAATACCTGCCAACTCATCAAAAGCTTCTCTCTAGTTGAAAGACCAGTGATAAACATTTGATATTCATCAAGCATTCCATTTAATGTCACAATAACCAAGTATGTACTAGATATTGATTCACTAATTTCATCTAATTTATCCTTTAGATTTTTAATTCTAGAAATAAAATTACTGACACTTTCGTGTTCTTCCATCTTAATTAAAAGAAGCTTACTCTTTAAATACAATATTCGATTTGTTGTCTTCGTCTCATACAAATTTTTGAGAGTGTCCCATGTCTCCTTGGATGTTTTGCATTCTCTAATATGTGGAGCAATGTTGTCCTTAATGGACATCCGCAAAAGCACCTTCACTTTGTTTTCCCGTCGCTCCCAATCTTGAATTGCAACATCTGTGGCTTGAGGGGACACTGGCTTGCCTTCAAATCTAGACATAATCATCTATATATTGTAATCTTCCATCAAAGTCTGCAACTTAAACTTCCAATTTGCATAGTTTTCACAATCTAACTTGTTAGAGTTAGATAAATAAGATTCCGCCAATACATTAGCCATGATACTAAACTTATGAATCCTTAAATACCAATAACTTTAATGACTCCTTAATCACAAATATAATTCCTCAACACAAATCATAAAATTATATTAAATTTGACAACTCAAAAACATAAAAAAATAACTCTTATTTCACCACTCCATAATTATCATGGCTACACAACTCCTTTTCTTTACAATTTTCAAAAATCTAAAAAACAAAACTTATTTGAACATCACAATTTTAATTTTTACTTAAATAACAATTTCTATAAATTTAGAAACCCATAAACTTATTTCACTTCAAGCTTAGATTTGTATATTAAACTAGGGCAATTCATAAAATTTATTTTGACCGTAAATAACTCAAGTTTATAACATAAACCACTTTTATAAAATCACCCTCAAATATAACTCCAACAAATTACTTTAATTTAAGACTAGAGCTCTTAATTCAAGACGTGTTATTTATTTTCACTGTAAATAACTCAAGTTTGTAACATAAACCACCTTTATAAAATCACCCTTACATATAACTCCGACAAATTACTTTAATTTAACACTGGAGCTCTTAATAAGCAGCTCTGTGGCTTGACACTCAAGCTGCGCATTAAGCTCCAGCGCCTGTGCCTGATTTTCCTCTAGGCCCCCTCCTTCAGGTTCCTCTCTCTGCGTGTATAAGGCACCAACAGATTTTTATGGTTAGATTCAACATTATTTTTAAACAAATCCACGGTTGGTATGATTGGGGTTTTTAAATGTCAAAGAGGGGTTTGAAGATGGAAAAGCTTATTTCAGGATGGGTTTGGGCACTGAAATCTTTTGGGGAAATTCAATTATTCCAAAATAGCTTTCAAATTCACAGAATTCCCCACTGCAAATTGATTACTCATTCCTTGAAAATTATATATATATATAATCTAATTTATGATAAAAGTAAAAATGAATATATAAATTTAATTAATTAAATAAAAAGATTATGAGTAAAATATTTATATGTTAATTTTATAGACAAATCAAATTATTAAAAATAAATTATCTCTGAGAAGGAGGGTGTATCAGGGAATGAGCGTAAGGCAGGAAGTAATGATGACATGGCAAATAAAGCAAGGTTAATGATGGTGGAGAAAAAGACGGAGCCCGGCAGAGAAATAATCCCGAGAAAAAGCGGCCTGGGTGTAATGACCGTGCGGAGGTGGTGGAATTAAGACAAGGGCTAATGACTGGGGTACCAAGGTGCAGAAGGGAGGCAAGGAGCGGTGGGAGATCATGCAAAAGGCAAGTGGCAGGCGGATCGAGTGAGGTGCAATGAAGAGCAGGTGCAGAGGAATGATAACGAGGGAGATAAGAAAACCGAGGTGAGGCAGGAGATCCGGGTCATTTCAGAGAACGCGGTAAGAGACCAGATAGAAAACGCGGTAAGAGACCAGATAGAATTCGAAAGGAACAGAGCAATCGGAAAGGAGAAATAGATAGCAGGGAAGCAAAAATTTAGATGGCGACCAAGAGTAAAACGCGCTCAGAGGCGGAGATAGAGATAGGAGAACGCGGCTGTCTGGGAAGGAACGGGAAGGACCTTGTTGAAGAAGAGGCGGTATTTAGGTACCACGAAGTCCACACAGACTCGGATGACAATGTCGAAATGTTTGACTCCGAACAGTCTAAACAGTGCCTTTTGATGAAAGGGAAACCAGAATAAATCTGCGAAATCATGAGCCCTCAGGAAATGGGCAAACGAAGCTCCTTATCATCGCTTAGGATTGGCCTACTTAAAGAACGCTTGAACATGGGTTGCAGAGGGAAGGTGACTTGCGAGATTACTCCCAGCGTTCCCAGAGATAATCTCGCAGCGTTGAGCTCATCTTCATCTCTTTCGGTACTCAAGCTCATGACTTTGCTGTACCCCTCTGATGGAGATGCAGGCACCACCAATCTCATACCCACCACATATTCATAAACACCGCTCCCTCCGCCCACGAGACCGCTGCCGTGGGCTCCTGTAGAAACAACGCCCGCCGCAGAGACTCCGTTCCAGTAAATCATGGCGGGAAGAGCCAGGCCTTCCTTCGCTGCTTCCTCCATAACGTCTCTCATCATGGCGCCGCCTTGGACTGTAATAGTCATGGCACCCTTGTTCACTCCAATGACGGATGCATAGTTTTCGGTTGAGATAATCAATCCATGGTCTCCAACACACACTAGCTTTGAGAGGCTATGAGCCAGAGTGCTTACCACTTTGATCTTCTGCTTCCTTTTCACAGGCTATGAGCCAGAGTGCTTACCACTTTGATCTTCTGCTTTCTTTTCACAGCCCGGGCAACAGCATGCAGAATCTCGGCTTCTGTCTTGGGTGAGACAGCCTCTGCAGCTTTGCAAATGCTGCGATCTTCCCAAATGCCTTCATAATTAAAGATCTGGCATCCACCTCCATTGCTTTTGCATTCGACTGAGGGAGGAGGTGGGCAAAACGCCTGGAGGCATGATGGAAAAGCAAGGAGAAATAGAAGTAGGGCAAGTAATTTGTGGCCCATGGCTACACGGATTATTGGATTCATCTTCTTCTTCTTGTAGTTGTGTTGAATATGATGGTGAGTGCGAGTTTATATAAGCTGTGGCACAATGAAGACCAGGTTGCCGTGGCGAGATGCAGAGGATCAGATTGCTACATCCCAGAATTTTAATATATAAATTCCACGTGAAATATATGAACAGCTGGGATTAGGTTTGGTGTTTATCCGTCGGTGTCAGTCAATTTGGAGAAACAAAATGCCTCGTGAGTCATGAGTCATGACCGACGTTTTGCAAATGTACTATAAAATCTTATGGTGGGTCCGACTCAACTATAAAATCTTTTTGATCTTCATCACATTCATTTTAATAATAAAAAAAATCATTTTAAATGATTTCACTCATATCAATCCATTATCTAATTTATTTTCAAAGTCTCTACACGTGACTTAATTGCCTTTTGCTTTGCTTCCCAACCAAGCTTTACTATTTTCCAAATTCAAAATCTACAGTTTAGTAAGATCGTGTATAACAGTAAGATTGTACATTGCTTGTACAAGTGATGTGTAGTTTGAAGGTAAATTTATTTGAGCAAAGTTTGAGAGATTGTAAAGTCTCTACACGTGACTTAATTGCCTTTTGCTTTGCTTCCCAACCAAGCTTTACTATTTTCCAAATTCAAAATCTACAGTTTAGTAAGATTGTGTATAACAGTAAGATTGTACATTGCTTGTACAAGTGATGTGTAGTTTGAAGGTAAATTTATTTGAGCAAAGTTTGAGAGATTGTAGTTTAAATTTCATTAAGTATATTGATCTGTTGTAATAGATGCTCGAAAAACAGATTCCCCATCCGCATAAAATTAATCGTTATCAATTAACTATATAGTTAAAAAAAATTTATCGTGCACTACTCATGTAATCTTTTAAATTTAAATTAATTGATAACGTTGAATTTTTCTCGAATTCAATGCACATATTATTTTATTCAGAATTATTTCCGTCGTTTAAGATGATGTTATCCAGACGTAACTATTTTATATCGCTGAAATTTTCTCACATTTATTCCATCATTATTTTATTTGAAATTATAGACTGTCGATCGTTTGATATAATATTATCAAAATTTAATAAAATCAGGTAATTTAAATTTATTTTAAATTTTAAAATCTAATTAAGTTTCGATGTTTTGTTAACTATGTTTCGAATTTCATAGGGATAAATGAAATAATGAAAATTGAGCTTCTTTGCTTAAATTTATTGTCTAATTTCTATTAATATATATGTTACAAATTTACAAATATTTATAATTAGAAAACACACTTTTAAATATAGTTAAATAATAATAGTGTTTTATAAATTTCATCATTTTCTCAGTAAAATAACAAAAAATATAGGCATATTTTAAAGTATACACCAATAGTCTAAATAGATTATGCATGCTTTAAGTATTATAATATATGACAACCAAAGAACACTCCAAAAAATATAGACATATTTTAAAGTATACACCAATAGTCTAAATAGATTAAGCATGCTTTAAATATTATGATATATGACAACGAAAGAAACACTATGTATTTAAAAACGATATTCTAAATTGCTAAAAAAAGATGTGCTAAATATGATCAAATATGAATGTACAACCAATTGTTGTTTCAATTTTTTTAGAAAATTTGAATCAAAATGACTTTAGAAACCAAAAATGTTAAATATATATACAAATGCAACTACTATAAAAGAAACAAGATGTTTGGTTTGAACCCTTTTGATAATATCATCTCAATCAAAGCTCTTTAAAAAGTGCACTAATTAACAATGAAATTAATTGTACCTCCCATAGAAAAATGCAAAATTAGAAATTTTTTTTATTTATATATATTATATATATATAATATATATATATATATTTTTGAAACATTTCATTTAAAAGTAGTTATTTTAAGTTTATTGATAAAGTCAATAAATTGGAATTTAAGTTTATTGATAAAGTTAATAAATTTGGAGATGTATACAATTTTATGTGAGTGTAGAAGATTTTAAAAGCTAACTTTTTTTAATTATTTATTATTTATATAGGAAATACATTTGAATTTTATATTGAGTAATTCAACTAAAATTATTATCTTTTATAATATTGTATTAAATTATATGTAACTTTTATTATAGTTTAAAAATATTTTATTTTATCTTATTTGCTTTATTTGTTTTATAATAAATATTTAATGATAAATATCTCTGTTTGGAGTAGTTCAATTGGCAATGGCCATGGAAATGAAGTCTTACTGAAACTGAAGTATTGGGTTTAACTCTTGTGCTATCCACTCAATCAAAGTGAGAAGTTGGACATGATGAAGATGTAGTTTTACAAAATAAAAAAAAACTAAAAAATTAATGATAAATATAATGATATCTTTCTATTAAAAACTTTATTTAAAAAGAATTAAAATAGCACATTATTTAAAAAAAATAAAAAAATCATGTTATAATATCAAATTTTTCTTTTCAATTCAATTTGATATTAATACAAATATATGAACTAAAACAAAATTTAAAAATATTTATTTAAAATTATATTATAAAATATTTATAAAATTTGCATATATTATTTTTTTAGATATTATAATTTTAAATTTTTCTTTTTATAATTCAATTTGATATATTTTTTTTGTAACCCTCAACTCAACAACTAGTCTCATATGTAATTTACTATAAATTTTTGGTGGCTATTATATGTCTTCCTCCCCATAGCAGCAGTCACAACATAGATTTTAATTTTAGGACAACTCAATTTGATATCATACCATGTATCAATTTTAAGAAATTATCTCAATTAGTTAGTGCTAATATTATTAAATATTTGATTAAATTAATGTTATCAAATATACAATTTAAATATTTAAAATGTATTAATTTAAATAATTATTCTCAAGAAAGAGGTCAAAAGAATAATTGTAAATATTTAATTAGTGCACTTAAACCAACCGAATAATATTATAAGTTATACATTTATTTATTTTGATTAAGCTATACACGAAGTGGTAATGATGAAAATTGTGTATTTCTCACATGTCAGGGAGTTAGGGTATTAGGGTAGGCCGTTACCTATCCCTAACTACTTCCTTGAAGACTTATTCTCTAGGAAGAAGTCAAGAGAGTAATTGTAAATATTTAATTATGAAGTTAAACAAATTGAATAATATTATAAGATACATTTATTTATTTTGATTAAACTATACACAAAGTGAATGCCCTAATGATGAAAATCATGTACTTCTCACATGTCAGGTAGTTAGGGTAGGCGGTTACCTATCCTAACTACTTCCTTGAAGAGTTATTCTCAAGGAAGAGGTCAAGAGAGTAATTGTAAATATTTAATTACCTTTGTTAAATATACATTTATTTATTTTGATTAAGCTATACATGAAGTGAATGTCTTAATGATATACAATCATGTATTTCTCACATGTCACATTTATTCTCAAGGAAGAAGTCAAGAGAGTAATTGTAAATATTTAATTACCTTTGTTAAACAAACTGAATAATATCATAAGTTATCCATTTATTTATTTTGATTAAGCTATACACGAAGTGAATGTCTTAATGATAGACAATCATGTATTTCTCACATGTCACATAGTTAGGGTAAGTAGTTACCTATCCCTAACTACTAACTTGAAGATTTATTCTCAAGGAAGAGAACAAAAGAGTAATTGTAAATATTTAATTACTGCAGTTAAACAAACTATTATAAGATACATTTATTTATTTTGATTAAGCTATGTGAATGTCCTAATAGGCGGTGACCTATCCCTAACTACTTCCTTGAAGATTTATTATCAAGGAAGAGGTCAAGAGAGTAATTGTAAATATTTAATTAATATAGTTAAACGAACTGAATAATATTATAAGTTATACATTTATTTATTTTGATGCATTTCTCACATGTCAAGTAGTTAGGGTAGGTGGTTACCTATCCCTAACTACTTCCTTGAAGATTTATTCTCAAGGAAGAGGTCAAGAGAGTAATTGTAAATATTTAACTACTGTAGTTAAACAAACTAAATAATATTATATGTTATACATTTATTTATTTTGATTAAGCTATACACGAAGTGAATGTCGTAATGATGACAATCATGTATTTCTCACATGTTAGGGAGTTAAGGTAGGCACTTACCTATCCCTAACTACTTCCTTGAAGATTTATTCTCAAGGAAGAGGTCAAGAGAGTAATTGTAAATATTTAATTACCGCAGTTAAACAAACTGACTAATATTATAAGTTATACATTTATTTATTTTGATTAAGCTATACACGAACTAAATGCCATAATGATGAAAATCATGTATTTTCCACATGTGAAGTAGTTAGGGTAGGCAGTTACCTATCCTTAACTACTTCATTAAAGATGTATTCTAAAGGAAGAGGTCAAGAGAGTAATTATAAATATTAAATTAATGCAGTTAAACAAACTGAATAATATTATAAGTTATACATTTATTTATTTTGATTAAGCTATACACAAAGTGAATTTCATAATGATGACAATCATGTATTTCTCACATGTCAGGTAGTTAGGGTAGGCGCTTACCTATCCCTAACTACTTCCTTGAAGATTTATTCTCAAGGAAGATATCAAGAGAGTAATTGTAAATATTCCTCACATGTCAAGTAGTTAGGGTAGGTGGTTACCTATCCCTAAATGCTTCATTGAAAATTTATTCTCAACGAAGAGGTTAAGAGAGTAGTTGTAAATATTTAATTACTGCAATTAAACAAACTCAATAATATTATAAGTTATACATTTATTTATTTTGATTATGCTATACATGAAGTGAATGTCGTAATGATGAAAGTCATGTATTTCTCACATGTCAGGTAGTTAGGGTAGGCGATTATCTATCCCTAACTATTTCCTTGAAGATTTATTCTCAAGGAAGAGGTCAAGAGAGTAATTGTAATTATTTAATTACTGCAGTTAAACAAACTGAATAATATTATAAGTTGTACATTTATTTATTTTGATTAAGTTATACACGAAGTGAATGTCGTAATGATGACAATCATGTATTTCTCACATGTCAGGTAGGTAGTTAGGGTAGGCGGTTACCTATCCCTAACTACTTCCTTGAAGATTTATTCTCAAGGAAGAGGCCAAGAGAGTAATTGTAAATATTTAATTGTTGTAGTTAAATAAACTGGATAACATTATAAATAATACATTTATTTATTTTGATTAAGCTATACACAAAGTGAATGTCTTAATGATGACAATCATGTATTTCTCACATGTCAGGTAGTTTGTAGGCGGTTACCTAACCCTAACTACTTCCTTGAAGATTTATTCTCAAGGAAGAATTCTAGAGGGTATGCATACCTGAGATCAAGAAAAGAAAGGATGAACTGAGAACGAGAATATCATGCTGATATGTCAGACATGTTCATGAAGCTAAGTCTGGTTAGGACTAGATAGTTGTGGCATATTAAGATTGATAGTGTTAAAGAAGATATCCTGTGTGTGAGGAACAACTCGGGGGCAGACTCAGGATGTAGTAGCTAGTCTCATGGTCGGGAGAAAAATTGACAAATTATAGTCAAACAGAGACTAAACAACCTACAATGATTATTACAAAATTCAGATAAGAATCACTTCTTCCTGAAAGATAAACGTTCTATTGAATAAAAGACATGTATTCTGCCTGAAGAAGTTAAATGTACTATTGTATGCGAGACATATATTATAATCGAAGATATTAAATGTGTTAGTTTGGTAAAGGCCTAACTTATTTCATTATAAGTACATGAGCATTATGCTAATAGCTTAACTAAGGAAATTTCATAAACAAATAACAACCATAAACAGAAAAATAGTCAACATTTAGGAAGGTCTATTGCTAAAACTGCATAGTCGGTATAATCTTTTAAAGAAGTAATAAACACGTAAGTAAGATTGAATTAGTTCCTAGAAGAAACTGAAATAAATACCTCTGTGTAGAAATGGGTTAATGTTCTATAAAGTCAAAAGAATAATATACCAAACAACTGCTTACAATCAAATCCAAGACCAAGAAAACAAACCTTCTCATTCGTAGTTCTACAACACATATAATGCTACAAATTGAAGAATCAGATAACTAAAAAGACCCAAATGACGCACCTCAGGGTAAAATCACTAAAAGAAATCCAAGGGTACAAAATTATTCAAAACTAGAATCATACAAGGTAATATTTGCCTCTTAAAAGAAAAATAGAACTAGAAATTGATAGTAGGAAGAAGCGTAAAGATTTCTTTCAACACAAAATGATAACTATTCAATAATCATTAAACTTGAACTAGAGAAGAAAACTGTAATGTCCCTTAATAATAAATAATAAATAATATAATATAATACTAAATAAATAATAAACAATAAATAAATAAATAGTAATAGTAAATAAATAATAATAATAATAAAATAATTTAATTACATGCTCTAAATAAATATAAATAAGAATAAACAGAAAAATAGTAAAAATCAGTAAAGCTATCAAAAAGTAAAAACAAAAGAAATAAAACAAGAATGCAGTAAAAACTAGTAAAGCTATGAAAAAGTAAAAACAAAAGAATAAAACAAGAAAGCAGTAAAGTTGCATGTTGACACATGGTGTGTGTGCATGTGGTTCCCCTTCCAATGTTTGCTCTATTTAATAGATGGGGAGGAAGATGAGAGGCATTCCATCATTCCATCATTCCCTCATCCATTCTCTTGGGAGAATAGTGTTGTGAGACAAAGGGTTCCTTGGCAGTACGTTGATTGAGGGCTCGAGGGTGGCCAGTTGTAGCAATATTTTGTGCAATTGAGCCTACGGTTGGGTGGAGATTCGTCCCCAAGACTTTGTTGCAGTTAGCAGAATTCAACTAGCGTTCAACTAGTGTTCCATGGGTAAGTTGTCTCTCCTCACATTTTTTTTGAATTTAATGTTAACTAGTTGATAAATTGTGTGTTGATTATAAATCACTTGATTAATCTAATTAATTACGTGTTGTTATTTCGGGGCTGTTACACAAACCCCGAAACAGATGTGGGTCGCCTAGATATTAAGCAGACATCTGTGTAACACTCTATGGGAAAATCCTGTTACGAAACTTATATAAACCAGAGAGTCAAAACCGAGTGATTATGACCTTCAATGGCGTAAACCCAAAACAAGAAAATTACCATGTAATTAAAAGATGATTTCAGACTCAACATTTCAAAAAATGGGACGACGACTTTTTGTTTAGATTATAATTTATAGCCTCATAGTTCTAATTACAAAAGAAATCGAAATAAATAGTATCAGCCATTAATACATTATAGGCTTCGATTGTAAATCATATTGAAGACAATTTAAGAAAATAGCAAGATAAAATCTCTGTCCCTTCGAATCTCACAATCCCAAGTCTTTCATAGAGCAAGCTTTCGACATGACCTGATGGCTAGATGGAGATACAAGTCTGCAACTTCCTATAATTGGGCAGGGACTCATTCTCTTGCAAGGCATTCCAGTCTAGAGAGAGGATGAAACCCTCTAGCATAACCTAAGTTAGAAGAACGCATTCATTAAAACATAATGAAAAATTAATACACAGTTTAACATTATACCAAGCAAGAGGAAATGAAGAAACACAAACTACTTGAGCTGGATCGACGGGTTTAGTTGACTCCTTCGAGGTAGTAAGTGCCATTTCGACCCCAACAGACCTAATAGCCAGGAAAACTGTCATGACGAAACTATGGAAGTAACAGAGAGAACCTTAGCATTAGCAGAGAAAGGAAAAGTAACCACTTGCATGAAACCTTGAATCCGAAGACCGGAGCTGGAAACTTCTGACAAATGTTAAGAAAAATGAGAAATATGTTATGTGAAGAATTACCATAAGGGTTAAGGCCTCAATCTCCACCGTTCAATGATGGCACCTTATGGAGAACCATGGATGCGGATCCCTTCCTGAGGAGGTGGCCAACAATTGTGATACACTCAGAAGGGCCTAGAACGTAGGGGTTGCCAACTCTAGGGGGGGGGGGGGCCAGGTTCATATAATTAGAGTAAGGTGAAGTCATAAACCATTAAATCCGAATGTGCCAGATAAAGGGTGTTGAAAATGCAACAAGATGATGGAGCTTAGTGAAAAGAAGTCGCCTTCACTAAGTGGGCCCGCAGGCTATTTTTGGGGCAAAGTCTATTTTTAGACATATGGATCATGGTCTATGAGTTGCAGGATGCTATTTATAGATGATTGGTCATGTTGGTAAACATAGATGGACCTCTATTTTTAGACATATGGGCGGAGTCTATTTTTAGACTGCCAGTCAAAAAAATAGAACAGTCAAATATTATTAGCTCTTAATAATATTTGGACTATAAACATTATCTTATCCTCTTACAACACTTCAATTCGAGCTACAGATGTGGCACATGCAACTGCCAGAAGGAAATACGCTTTTCCTATTGTTTAGTTGAGCTATTGCATGATGGAATTTAGTTAAAACTCAAGTGATTGAGTTTGGTGGGGTTGATTGAGGAGTTGATGGAGTTGTGTTCAGTTTGACTTAGTTGAACTAGTTGTATTTAGTCTAGTTAACAAATACACTAGTGATGAGTGGTGTGAATTAATTATTAATTAATTCACTAATTATTAACTCATAAATCAACTGAAGAATACATTAGTTAACTTAGTGCATGGACAGTTCAGTGGAGACAAGTGTTAGATGTGGGTGAAAGGGTGAGACTACTATCAGTTGTGACTATAGCTGTGCATGATATTTGCACAATCATTGATTGGGATTTCCAATGAGGATTGCGTAGTACAAGCCAAGGGAATTCGAACTTGGATCAGATCTATTCTCAACTTGGATTGCGCAGTAGAGGCAGGCAAATAGTGGAGGAGGT
>APFE031670715.1:12712-29443 GCA_000404065.3 Pinus taeda
GAGCTCACACTTGACAAAGTAACAGCTGAGCTCAAGAGAATCCTATGGGCCAATATTGGCCAATCCATCACAGACCAATGGGAATACATTGAGGCCATTCATGAGAAAATGGTGCTCATTGGAAAAGCACATAGGGAAATCCAAAGAGCAAGGGCATCTCTAGGCAGTATGCCTGAGGCCGCCACCAGAATGATAAATGTGCTTAATTACAGGACAAGCTCTCAGCTGATGAAAATGGGAATTGCCAACAGGACTGAGACCATTTCAATGGTCAAAAGGGTCCTGACACTAAGAAACCTGGTATAGACCTTAGAGAGATGAAGCCAGGATATGCAGGCAGACATCAATAAATTCCAGGACAAGTTCATAGCATTGCAAAACAGAGGTCTTCCTAGCTTGATGGGCACCTCAGGGAGATTACTTTCCCATGAAAATTATGCTAAGAGGGTCAACACTTTTGCTACAGGTCAGATTGTAGAAAAGGCCAGCACATCAGCAAAATCAGGGCCAGCATTAGGACAGACCCTTTACAACAGGGTGGAGAGCTTATTCTTTATTATGAATGAAATCAATCACTTGTTTGATGAGCCTCCCAATTTTTATAAGTATACAGAGGCAGATGAGACCATAGAGTCAATTTTGAGTCATCAATTGCCCACACAGGAAGTCTGGAATAGTTTAATACAATTACTGCTAAACTAAAGCCAGTAATTATGTTTTTCCATTTGAAATATATAAATTGTCATGCACAAGAAGATTTTGATATCTCAGCACGTATGCAGAGAGACACTGAGCCAACTCAGCAAAACCATTCAGCCACCACAGCAGCACTAACAGTCACAGATGACAGGGCCGAAAAGCTACAGGAGGACAGAGCTGCACAGACACGTCATTCAGCAGTTATAACAAAGCGTTCAACTGACTCAGTGAGCTTCAAAGGTCGAAATCTTCTGACAGAATTAAAGAGCATTTATGTTGTATTGAAAGCTGCAATAACTTCCTATCTACTATTTCTGTACGAGTTGGTGAAGATATTTTATTTTCTCAGATGACTCAATGCCTGAGATATTTGTATGAAACACTTCTATATATTCCCCCTCGCATGAGTTTGCAGGGGTTGGATGTTGGATGCTATTGATATCTTTGAGATAGTTCTTTTACTGTAAATTCTCAAAGAAGTAATACAAAGGTGGTGGAATTTCCAAAGCTCTGTGTTGTTTTGATGCATTGTGGTGTTTAGCTGAAAGTTACAGGATTCCTGCGTATTTCATGGCACAATAAGTTTCTCTTTACAACTCTTTGTTATGTGTTTTGTTATCATTCATATCTCTTTCATGCTTCTATGCTTTACAGTTAATGGCAAGGAAAAAGAACAGTCCAGGATTTAATCACAGATTACCCTGAACTCAATCTAAGCTATTATAATTGTTTTCCTCAGTTATAGTAATAAAGGTGTAATTCTTAATTGCTACCCTTTCCCGCTATATCTTTCACAGTGATTATTGTTTCAGGAATTCAAGTTTTGCTCCTGAGGAATATATCTCTTTCTCACACCCCAGCTTAGTGAAAAATTCTTAATTGCTTTTCACTGGTTGTTTTCATTTCACCAGCATAATTTCAAGTTTGTTTTATGAAGTATATAAATGGCCCTGTAATTCCAGCTGCTCAAACTCAAGACTTCAAAAACCAGTAGCCACAGACTCCATTGCCCAATGGACTAACACTATCTGCATATTTCCACTTCAGATACAGAAAGACATCCTTCCAACCAAACATAAACCAAAACCCTTACTTCATAACTAGCCTAAAATCTCCACAGAAGCAGAGACAAACCTTAAAGAGAGAGCCCTCTCTGATTACAGTTGGGCTAGAAGCTGTAATCCAAAGATTGGTTAGTGGTTACCCCGGCCATATTCCCTTGGGAGTCAAAGGGAACAACCTGGGTGTTAACAGTTTCCACATATTTTCGTATAATTGCATTCCCTCATAAGGGTGGAATCACAGTTATCGATGAGCTTGCCTTCTTTGCATCTAGTTCTCAGGCTACGGGAAGCATACCATTGGTACATAGACCATCGTTGTCACTTCAAACTGTTGGTGTAGGTCTCTTTAAAGATCCTTCCCTAATGGGTGATTTTACGCTACCGTCTCCATTTGATTTGGCAGAAGTGGCAAGAGTAGAGGCTTGCAACATGATTTCCTCCATCTCATCTGATTTAAGGAGGATTACTAACAATTTTGAAGATGATAGTTATACTGAAGTTATGCTGCTAAGCCCCATTGAGCTTGCATAAAAATCAATTTTTCTAGCTTCTGCGACAAACCCAATTCCACTTTCACGAATTGTATGGGTAGACCGTTCCTTAGAATATGGTACCTCTTCGGATCCTTTTTCATGTATATTTTCTATGGATGAAGGAATCATCCAATCAATGATGATAGGAGAAGAACCTTGGAAATATTATTATCATCATTCCCATCTTCCAGATGATATTGAAGAATATTCAAATGAGCTAAACCACCCTTTAGTTGTTGATTTCCTTTCGAATTCTATTTTCAAAAACACAATAGATTCCAAGCGAAACATGTCAAATATTGAAGAAATGATTTCTATTAACATTTAAACCAAGCCTAATGTTGTAGAAAGCATTCATGTCAAAAAATCTTGTTCTCAATTAGAACTTGATAGTTACCATACTCTCTTTTGTGAATTTCAAGATATATTTACATGGTCATATGAGGATATGCCAGGCATTGACTCTAGTATTGTTGAACATGAAATCAAAATGTATCTTGATGTCAAGCGAGTACAACAGTGGCTTCGACCTATTCATCCAAGGAAATTTGTTGCCATTAAAGAAGAAGTTGAAAAGCTTTTGCTTACTGGTTTCATTTACCCTATACCTCTTACTGATTGGGTTCCTAATATTGTTCCTATCATGAAGAAACATGGGACAATTCGAGTGTGCATCGATTATAGGGATGTAAATCAGGGATGTCCAAAAGACAATTATCCTACTCCTCTTATTGACCAGATTATTTATGAATGTGTCAAATGAAAAATATTATCACTCATGGATGGTTTATCTGGCTACAATCAAATCAATATTCACCCACGGGACTGGTCTAAAAAAAAAAATTATTTGTCCATGGGGCACATTCACGTATAGGAAACTCCCATCCAGTTTGAAGTGTGAAGGACATACATTTTAGAGGGAAATGAACTATGCCTTCCATGACATCAAGCACATTTTTTAACCTTACCATGAAAATTTACCTGCTCATTCACGAAAGCACACTGATAACCTGCAACATTAGAGAGCACTATTTTTACAGTGTCGACACTACAAGATATGACTTAATCTGCACAAATGTGTGCTTTGTGTTGGTTTTGTTTGATTTCTTGGATTTTTAGTGTCTAAAGATGGAATTTGACTTCATCCTTTAAAGTTTTAGGCGATTCTTGATTTTCCTCCACCTTCAAATCTTTCACAGTTATAGAGACTCCAAGGGAAGCCTAACTTTCTGAAGAGGTTTGTTTCCAATTACGCTGAAATGGATAAAGCTTTTACACATCTTTTGAAAAAGGGGATAGACTTCCATTAGGATTAGGTCGCACAAGCTTCCTTTGATGCTCTTAAATATACCTTTATTAGAGCATCATTAATGTATTTTCCAAATTATCAAAATGACTATTACTTGTATCTAACCACTACAGATACAAACATTGGCATGGTTTTAGTCCAAGAGGAAAATGGGCTTGAACATCCAATATATTATTTGAGCCATAATCTTAAAGATACAGAAAGTAAGTACTCTTATGTCGAGAATTTAGCTTTGACAATTGTGCAAGCTGTTAAGAGACTTTGCCACTACATCCTGCTCTGGAAAACAACTCTCATTTCAAATTGCAACCCTATGACATACATTTTTTCATGTCAATTGCTAGGGGGGAAATACTCAAAATGGATAGTCATTTTGCAGGAGCTTGATATGAAATTCATTAAGTCCAAATCAAAGAAATCTCTCATTTTCACCGAGCTACTTTGTGACCTTCCCTTGACCTCCATTGATTCAACATCTAAACCAACAATTTTGGAGGAGTCTCTATTTCTGATATCATCATCTGACCCGTGGTATGGATATATATATATTGATCTATCTCCAAACCCAAAATTTCTGGCTTGATACCTCTCACTGGCAATGATTATGTATTCGATACCAAGAAAAAGATTATCTAATCATTGGTGACACACTTTATAGTCGTGGTATTAATACAATTTTATGAAGGTGCTTCTGAAACGAGGAAGACGAGAAAGCGTTGAATGATTGCCATTCAGGTGCTTGTGGTGGACACTTATCTGGATATGTTACCGCACATATAATTCTCAGTGCCGGTTACTTCTGGCCAACTATATCCAAAGATTTTATTATTGTCGTCCGAAGCCATCACGTATTCGAGATTTAAGACCGAAAAACTAGATTACCACCTGCACCATTCCATACAGCCATTGTTGTTGGACCATTCGCCAAATTGGGCATTGACTTCATGACATGTAACCCCACCTCGACCAGGGGACATGGGTATATCATAGTCATTGTTGAATATTTTACCAAATGGGCCAAGGTAATGCCAGCATTAAAGAATAGTGGCAAAACGACTGCTCCTTTCTTTTTTAACCATGTGGTTGCTTAATTTGGTGTACCACAAGCCATATTTACAGATCATGGGTTGCATTTTCATAATCACGTGATGGATGGGTTGACTACTAAGTTATGACTGTCACATGATAGTTCTACCCCTTATTACCGACAAGTGAATGGACAAGTTGAGGTTATCAACAAAGTCCTGAAGTGGATGTTGCAAAGAATGATAGGGGTTCATAAATGAAACTGACATTTAATCCTATACTCTGCCTTGTGGACATATTAAACCTTGGTGAGAAATGCATCTAGATTCACACCCTTTTAGTTAGTGTATGGTTTGGAAGCAGTCTTACCAATAAAATGCAAAATTTCATTACTCAAACTCGCGATTGACCTGTTACCTGACACTTATGAAGAAGAAGCACGTTTCTTGTAATTAATCCACCTAGATGAAACCCGTCGTGATGCTGCATTGGCTAATGAAGCACATAAGAAATGAATCAAGGTGCAATACGATAGAAATGTCAAGCCTTGTATCTTCTCAGAAGGAGACCTGGTCTTGCTTTACGATCAGGAAACTGATAAACTTGGGGCAGGGAAATTTGAACCAATGTGGATGGGTCCTTATATTGTCAAGCATTTTTTGGCAAAATGTGCCTACAAGTTAGTATATTATGATGGGATTCCATTGTCACAACCTTGAAATGGGTTGTACCTCAAATATTACTATGCTTGATTAAGTGTAGTAAAACTTACTGTATATATGCTTTCATTGCATGTGTGTGTGTCAGTGTGTTTCTTTTAGAGTTTTTATCTGGTTAGTAATCTACTTTGCATTTGTTGTGGATGTCGGAGTCTTCAGAAGCATTTGTTGGTTACGCTGATGGTGTTAGTCGTAGTACATAGCGGATATCTTCTGCGGCATGGGCCATTTTCGTTCCAAGTGGTGAGTTAGTGAGCTTTCAAGGGATTTGTATCAGTCGACCAATGAACAACATCATTGAGTACAACACGTTGATCGAACTTATCTCTGATGCCATTTCACTTGGAATTCACCGAATCATCATTAGGATGGACTCATAACTGGTTGTACTGCAAATTACAAGTGTGTATACCGTCCGGAACCCAACAATTCATCATATGTTCCTTAGGGTTTGTATTTTGGAAAGGTATTTTGAATACATTCAATATCAACATATTTCTAAAAACTTTAACACATTAACTGATTCTCTAGTGCATTATGTGTTATATAGACATTTGCAACACATGTAAAATTAATATTTTCAATTCACATCATCAGTTGAATAGGATTGCACATAACCATAGAAAACTCTGAAAGTAAAATAGATTGGTGTTTTAAAAGTTTTTACAAAATTTGTGTCCAAGACACATTTGGTCATCTCACCCAAAAAAATCAATATGCATGCAAAACATCCTAATTAGATCTAGTGGTGCTCATGATAACAAGTCACAGCCTGTGCTATCATGTGAAAAGGGCTCATCCAGCAACTAGGAATACCAATAGTGTGGTGTTGTAGCCTCATAGGTAACTCCTCAATGTGGACATCCGGAATACCAAGGGTTAATCCCTCTATGTGATCTTGCAACTCTGCCAAGGTTTTAGCCAAATCCAAGTCCTAGAGAACTACTCTCCCAATGTTTCTTCGCACTGGCCCACCTACACCCTGTTGGTGTACCACAGGTCGAACAATACCCACATTTGCATGCATGAGAATGATGTTATTTTAGTCTTGGAAAAATTAAAAACACAAAAAACATGTAGAAACTTGAAAAATCAAAAAACACAGTGGTCAAACAATTTACCTATAGCACCTCATTATGGTCCAACTAGTAGAATCAAATCTGGATCTCCACAGAAATCCATCCCTGAGTATGGATGCTCCTCGATGATGAGATGTTGTCAATCGAGGAAACAAAAGAATGCATTGGAAAAAATGATTCTTGACTGACCTCATGTCGAGCCATCAATTCAACCCACCTCTGCATACGCGGATCTCTAGGACCAACCACTCCTAGTGATACATGCTATGGTTGCATCAATGGGATTGTTTCTAAGGTAAAAGTGATTAAGATCAAACCGTAGTAGAAATTCTTCATCTTACCACTTTTTACCTTGTTCAGTTATTCTTTTAGTGAAGAAAGCACGACCTCGCACCAATTAAATACTTTTTGCTCTAGACACTCAAGTGCATATTGCATATATTGCCAGATGTATGGTCCAACAAACTTTGTGATTATGAATAGGACCGTTCTCAAAGGAAAATCACCTACGTCACTGATGTTCATTTTACCATCCTTTCTAGGCTGTGTACCTCGCCGACAAAACTGTCGAATGTAATCTCTCACCGATTCACCTCCACGAGCAAATCCAGAAAGTGAGATGGGGGCACCTCGCCTCCACAATCCGGTAATAAAGTAAATATCATCAATGGTAATAGGGACCATAATGTCCCTTATGTGAAATTTTTGATCTGTCAAATCCCATGCATGAACAAGGATCTGCAATAGTTCTATTTATTGCCTCATTCCAGACAGCTTGAAGTATTTGAGTAACCCATAGCTTTTAAGGGCTTCAACTATACCCGTATTGTTTAGGGAAACCATGTCTTTCTCTTCATGCTCTCTTTCTTGCCATGTAATTAACATTCTGATCCAATGAAAGCCTGAAATCCAATCATAAGCTAAGTTACGATCCTTTCCAAGCAAAAAACAGGTTAAATTTTGGAGCAAATAGCTAAAACAAATTGGGGAGACTCGCCGAGCACGACCCAAGCATAGAGATAGTGTGCTGTAGAGCAGGAAACTTTCTATTTGGGTGCTCTTCAACGTAGTTTTCAATGTGAAAGCCTGTGCTGATCCCAGGGGGAGAAAATGAAACCCCAAAGGCCCCAAAAAACCCTAAAACTTGCATGAAATGACAAAAGAATGACCTGAAAAGAAAGAGGAGGGGTAGATCTCCTACCTGGTCCAGATGACATGAGAAATGGTCCACAACATCCCTCGCAATCAGCTGATGAAGTTCGAGGCAAAAAAGTAGCGCATAACACAAAACTGAATGGTAAGTTCCAAATGGTAAAAATGTCATGGTAAAAACTTGTTTTATGTTTATTTCATGTTCATTAATCGAGTAAACATTATAATTGCCTATTTTTTCCTATGAAACATGTAATTTTAATCCATTTGTTGTTGTTTTGAGTAGGTTTTATAGCTGACTTACAAAATTTGACGTGCTTGATTGTAAATTGTACCTTTGAACACAAAGCATACTTTTATCTCTTTTTCAAGCTCTGTTAGAAATGAAAAAAGAACCCCCTTGGAGTCCTCTTTAAGCTATTTTTAGACTCTCTAAACATGAAAATATTGATGAGCACTTGTCCTTTTCAACTCGTTAATGGATTGGAAATGGCATCTACTCAGTATAAGTTTAACCCATTTTCAGGCTGAGATAGATTACGCTCTTTCGCACTTGAGAGACAAATCAACAAAAAAGAACTTTTGGAGTTTTCTTTTTGTCCCTTTTCAAACTCTCTAAACATGAAAAGGACCGAGTTATCTTTTTTGTTAAACTTGTTAAAACATCAAATAGTTACAAACTTGTCCATCTAGACACAACCGAGTTTCACCTATGCTAGACTCATTAAAACATCAAATAGCAATGGATTCACCCGAAGGGTGGAATTATACAAGAAGCATATGTTTTACTCCTCAAGCTTGATAAAAAATAAAGAGGTACTGGTCAATAATGACTGGGGAAAATGGAAAAAGGGAAAAACCACTTTATGGTAGCAAGTCGCTCTTGAACATGACACTTTCACTCCATCACCGTGACTATTTGGGTTGGGTTATCAGCTTGATGGTTATCATAATGCTGGTACATCATACCATTCATCACTTTTTTTTGGGTCAATGCTACCAATTCATTTTAGTGTCGCTGACATGTTCAAGAGAAGTCATCCAGTCAAAATTCATCCTTTGAAATACCACAAACCTTCATTTTCATGATCACCATCCCTAATCCTTGTGTCATCAGTCAATTTCCATCTCCAAAATCATTACACTCATTTCATGTCATTGATGTGGGATACATCAAGGCCCTACTACGATGAGTCGCTTCTTGTCGACAACAGCACATTATCCAAGAAGTTGACTTAGAAACACCCTTAAAGTACCTTGAGGCTTTCATACATTAATGGTAGGTTTCTCACTTTGGGCGATAGGTTGACGTCACTGGCCTTCGACCAAAAGACTTTGTATGGTGTTTGAAATCAAATCATCCATTCACACCATGTAGAATGTACTACAGTACCTTGAGGATCATTATCATTATCGATGATTTCTCTCACATCTATTAACATATTACATCATTGGTTTGTAATCAGACGGTGTCTTCCCATGTTCGACTTCAGATCACATATTCACATGGTTAGACTCATACTTGAGCGAATGATTGAAAGAGATAGAAGACCTTGGATCTAGTTTCATCGATCTGAGCTTTGCTTTCAGGAGTACTAAATCATATGTACAATGGCTTTACATTGATGGTAATTTTGATCATGGGTCTATATCTATAAACGACTGTCTATTTACATGTCATGAAAGTTTATAAGTTGAGCATGGGTATGCATTACCTCATTGATTCATGTAAAAATCAAAATATCATGATATAGGTATTGTAATTGATGTAGGTCAACTTCCACTTCGAAACCACCTGATAACATCGTAAAGAATTTCATTCGAAATTTTCATTTTTTGACTTCATGCTTTAGGGGGCATCTATTACAAATCCATTTGGGCATATCACTCCCATCATCTAGATCAGTGTTTTAGGGTTCATCAAACCCCGATTCCAATTGCTAGATGCCCTAAACAAGTCACCCTTTTGAATTCCTCCTTCCCAAACAATTTCATGACTTGAAGACATCTTGCAATGACCTCTAGAGGGACCAGCGCAAGTAGGACCATGTAAGGGTGCGCTGTAGAGAAGTTAAGTCCATGTCAAGGTGATCTGCAGAGCACTTAGGCCTTCATTAACCTGTGATAGGTGATATTGAGTGAAATTCACATAGGGTTTGGGGAATATTCTTATCTTTTTGAGTCATCTAGAAGGTTCCCTCTCTTATCAACTCTTATGAGCTCGAACATGGATGAAGAATGAGTTATGATACATCCTATACTCTCATCCCTTCCTCCATGAAACTAGTTATAAGTATGGAAGGCCATTCAATACCACCATTTATGACATAACCTCCTTCATCTCCCTATAAATTGACCACTCATCTAAGTGATCAAGGGCTGGACTATGTTGAATTGTAAGGATATAATGTTGATATGAGAATTAGCTTTGAAGCAAGTATTGTAATTCCTTTGATGTGATGTGGATGGGATCCAAGCTGGAGGAATGACTTTGAATCAGACACGATGGGTGTAATTCCTTCATCTATCCAATAAATTATTTGAACCTTTTTCCATATGTTATTATTCTCATATGATGTGTATATGTGTGAAATGTATCTGATTCCATTCACGTGTTTTCAATAGATCTTTTGCTTTGACTAGTTCTTTTTCTTTTGTTTGTGTTTACAGGTACTTCTGAAGCGTGTTAAGTATGGGAAGGAGTGACAGGATCGATACAAAGGCAACAAGAGGAAAGAGGAACTACAAGTAGATCTTCTCATCTTCTTTGTCTTATCTATTTCTTGTAGGAGAAGGCTAAAGTGCGTTAAATTGTTGATCTAGATATGGCTACCTATCTAGGGAATTAGTATTTATCCATAGATACCAAATTCTCCAAAACACCCAAGTCCAACTTAGTTAGTATCATTTCAAACATTTTTACAAGCTTTGTCAGTTGATAGGACCTTACTCCAATAAGAAATTGAGAACAACAACAACACTTGCAGATTCAACATGTACAATTAGAAAAGTTTGCACGATTTCTTCCTATTATGACATTTTACTTCTTTTGATGCATGTGAAAGAACCATTTAGGCTGACCCCAAGTAACACCAATATAAATATTGAACTTAAACCATATGAAAATACTAAACATTCTTAATGGAAAAATAATTTCCTCTTTTATTATTCGAAGCATCCATTGTATCTATATATTGTCCATAAACATTAAAATTTTAATAATGGTAGTGAAAAAACATCTTGCACAAAGAAATAATTAGATCTTACTATGAAGACAAGAAGCTTCAAATTATTAATGACACCATTGTGCAGAGTTGCAAATAATGGGCATTTAACACATGCCTCAATCTTGCCAAAATATAAAATTTTGAGTGATTGGTTTCTTGCAAATATACTCCACAACATTCTATAATGTGATATGTGTATGCATATATTTTCTCAAGCTCCACATAGGAGAAGGTTTGAGAACTAATAAATAATATTTATGATGTTACTTATTTACAAATTTGAGAAAGCCTCAAGATTTAGAATCAAAATCTGGGATGTGAGACATGCTTTGATTTTTATAACACTTAAATGATTGTTTATGATCTAGGTAAGTCTGAAGGAATAAAATCTTTATGTCATTGTTATACATTGAATTCCCATTCTCTCTATGTTATAAAAGGCAATTTAAACCCTTATTAGACTAAGGGGCAACATGTTCCATTTCCAAAATTTAACCTTATAGGGAAGTGCACTACACTTGTTTGATACTTCCACACATTTTGGGGGCATGCCAATAGAAATGTCAATGTTGTTGGATACATTGGCATTGGTTGGTTTTAGAAAAGTTCTTTTTTTCAAATATGTTTTTTTCATGAAGTAATATTTCCAACCAAGAGGATAAAGAATTGGCATGCCTAGGACATATAGTGGTGTTATTTCTTGCATGTATTTGTGATTTATTAGTATTCCACCACTAATTAACTTCATTATGGAGCTATCCTTTTAGTAGTATACTACAACAATGATTTATTAAATGAAAAGGATTCCATTTTGTTTGAACACCATAAACGGAAAGGAAATTTATCTTTGAATTAGAAAAATGGAATATATTTTAAAAAATATATTTTTTGATCAAATATAGGTCCATTTCTTGATCATTAAAAAACAATTAGTCATGGTAATAAGCAATCATTTTGGACACGATGAATTACAAAACTCTTTATCTGAAAGAAAGTTAGCATATTCAGTTTTATATGCATTAAAGAAAAATGAATGAGTAACATTAAGATTTTTTTGAATATTTATAGAATCATTTCAGAGATTCTAAATGTAAATTGCATGTGCTAAGCTTTCTCAATTAATTATAGAGAAAACAAGGGGTATAAATAATCTGTTGGTTTATGGGAATTGAATTCTTTTTCTCTTGGAATAGTACGCTGACAATTGAAGATTACTTTATTGAAGTTATATTCCTAGTTAGTATCACAATTTACAAAGTCTTGTCTTATTCTTTTTTAGTTTCTTGTTGTAATGTTGTGTCAGCAATACTTTGCTCCACCCATTAGATTTCTATTGAAAATTTTTATTTTTGAAGTGTTACTGCTTCTTAGAGATAACTAGAGGAAACAATACAACTACAAAAGTGGAGCATGAGACATTCTTAGTAGAAATTGCTAGTTTTGTTGTGTTTATTTGCTTTGTTTATACATGTCATGTGGGCACAAAGTGGCCACTATTTCCCAACTGAAGAAAACTTTCTCAACTTTCTTGCTTTAATGGGGAAAAAAACATTAACAATATTGTTGATGTTGAGGTATAGATTGTATAAATATTTTATACACTACTTCAGTTTATATTCCAATGTTAATCCAATTTCATGTCTTATACTCTGCATTGTATCTCTTTTTTGTTCAAAAAAGGAACTCAATATTGATGGTAAGAAGGAGGGATTGAAGAAAGAGGAGAACAATAACAATAGAGTGACAAAATGCAAATTAAAGAAAGCGATGAAAACTGATCTAGTGGTACCCACAGAGTCAATATTCCACATAAGACACACAAATAGAGACTGATGGTTAAGTATTTAGAGTTGGTGAATTCACTTGCAATGCCTTGGCAACACAATGGTTATGTTTTGAAGTGGTGAAACAATATTTCATGTGTAAATTGTACTCCAACCAATATTAAGTTTGAAACTCATATTGTAATACTTGACATTTTATATAATATAATTTGTGGTTGGAATTATTTATATTTTAATTTGATATTACTTATTCTTGTAATTAACATATGTGACTTTGTGTTCTCATATTAGATGGACATGTACATTGTATGGAATTTTTTTTTAAACTTAGTTGCAAAATCATACTAATTAAATTATGTTGATTAATAATGAACACATAAAATGAATCTAAAACTACTAAATTAGTAGTTTATGTTTATTAATGATGAACACAAATAAAATGCATATATGACTAAATTAGTTGTTTATAACGATTATTAATGAAAGTAAATGAAATGAATATAAACTAACAAATTAGTCATTTATATAATGAATATGAAAATACCAGAAACTATAAATGACTATTGCAAATTATAAATTTGTGATTACAAATGACAACTAATTTTTTGCATATATATGACTATGAGTAGTTAATTGACATTATCTTATAACACGACCAAAATTTAGTCATATTTCTTTGATTAGTAATTGGTTTCAAAAGATGACTAACATTTCCATATATATGACTATTAGTAACTAACTTTGAGTATCTTATAACACGACCAACATTTTGGTCATATTTCTTTGGTCAATAATTATGGCAATCAATGACTACATTAATGCCCAAATCAATGACTAAATTATTGACCAGATCAATTACTAAATTAATGACCAAATATACTACTAGACAACATAATCAAGACATCCAATTAATGACTAAGCTAAAAACGACTAAAAGTTGGTCGTGTTATAAGATACTGTAAATTACCTACTATTGGTCACCGACCAAAAAATAGTTATTTATATGAAAATTTTAGTCATTTTTTTAGTAACTAATTAGCCATTTTGTAGTAATGCATCAACGACAAAAAAAGAGTGTGAATATTTGAGAGAGAATGATGCTAATGTAGAGATGCTTCAAGAATGATAGACATGAAGAAAGGCTTAAGAGTATTGTAGCAGTTATAAACTAAAGGAACTCTCTCGAACATATGAGCGACACTTTATGCAGTTGGCAGTATTGACCCAAAACTAACATGTGTATCATCATAACTAATTAATTTATTATAGAGACTTACCCATAAATCCAATGCTTGAATAATACCTCCTTCAAGAGTCCTTTTACTTCAAATCTCCTCTCTAACATTTTCCCCTAAAATCTTGTGCATAAGATAAACAAGATATAAGTGAAAATAATATCGATGATGAAACCCTAAATACTCTAATTACTTGGAGCTAAATAACCAAACAAAACCAATTCAATATAATTTATTCAATTAGAACACAATATAACATGTCAGAGCATGAATGAAGTGAGTTCTCTATTAATAATTTGAAAAACAGTAAAATGGTTGATGCAACTTGGTTCTTTTCTATGGGAACCACATTGGACCACCTTTTGGATCATTTTTCCCAAGGCCATCAAAGTTATACTTAATTATATCTACTTATCCATGGAAGGAATTGAAGGTGGAGTATATTTTTTATGCAAGAAGATTAAACAAAGTTATAAACTTAACGAGAACCAACCTCAAAAAGAGAATTGTAGCCCCAAAACCCCATATTTTTGTGTAAACAACATGAAAAATGTATACAAATAAAAAAATTGTGATGTTGCATCAACCTTTTTTCAAGGTTTAATGTTAGGCCCCTATACTACTAGTGTAACCCCTTATTGTTATTAGTACAACCCACTTATTATATTGATGTACCCATGTAATGCCCATATTGTTACTATTGTGCCCCATAGAAGCCCACTATTGTTATTATTGTGCCCTTCACATTATTATTGTTATGTCGGCTCTGATTATGTTATGACCCCTTAGACTCCTATATATAGAAAGTAGGTCTTTTCATTTGTATCATCAAAAAAATTGTTCATTTATGTAATGTAAAGGAGGTTTCCCCCTCGAAGAGGCTGAATTCTAAGGCGTTGATCTATCTTTTCTATCTTTTCTTGAGCTGGTTTCATAACATTTGGTATCAAAGCTTTGGATTCTAGGGTTTCGCTGCTCCAAACAGGTCATCATGGAAGTTTCGCTATAACTTTTGTTCTTTGATGTTTCAGAAGTCGCAAAAAAAACCCATTTGAGAATAAATCGCACTGAACCTTGGGTCCGCATTTCAGATCTTTTCACACAATATTTGCGGAGATATGATCTGAGGAAGTTGGTCTTCTTGCAGACTCCTGAATTACATTCCAAACAGGTGACCTGGGTAAAATTGTCATAACTTTCTCTCTGGGGGTCGGATTGAAATTTCGTAAGAAGGTGCAGAAAGAGGACGAACTATAGTTTCTTGTATGAATTTTTCAGATCCATACGTCGAAACACTGACACGTGGCACGTCGTACAAGTTCGCTCTATTGAATTAGTCTATAATCAGGTCACTGTGGGAGAATTGGCATGACTCTTCATTGGAGAATCCAATTGGGGTCAGACTAGTTGCATTGGAAAGAGGACATAGAGGACTACTACAAGTCATATTTTCAGAACTTAAATATCTACAAGTACATAGTTAAAGTCATTTAAAGATCGAGCTCCTAAAATCAAGAAAAAGCAAGATGAGGAAGTTTGATGGCAAGGATCCAGTAAATTGGATATGTCAGATGGAGCAATATTTTGATCTACATGGTGTACCACTGTTACAAAAGGTATGTATTTCATCTTCATATTTAGAACCAAATCGATTTTTATGGTATAAAGGGCTTTGTTCTCGTAAAAAACGTGTTACGTGGTCAATTTTCACGGAGGAAATGATAGCACATTATGAGGATACAAAGAGCAACACCTTCTTTAGAGCAACACCGCAACAATTGGAAATAGTAAAAGGGCTTTGTTACATATTGGAAAGTAAAATTATGGCAACAAGGAAGTCTACACCTCACAACTATAAAGATGGAAGTGTTGTTTCTCCTAGCCTTCCACAACCTACAAGGGTTACACCACAACAATTGGAAGAAAAAAGAGAAAAAGGGCTTTGTTACAATTGTGATAGCAAATGCACTAAAGGTCATAAGTGTGTTGAGAAGAAATTATTTTACATAGAGTATGAAGACGAGGAAGAAAAGGATCAAGTAACATCAAAAGAAGAGGATATACGCCAGGATCCAACCCTAGAGATAGAAGAAATGAATCAGACCATATCTTGTAAAGCATTGGCAAGAATTACCACTCCTAAAAATCTCAAGACAGAAGGACATATCAAGAAGAAAAAGGTGCAAGAAGTGAAAGATCACATCGATAAAGAAGAAATGAATCCAACCATATGTTGTAATTCATTGGTCGAAATTACCACTCCTCAAACTATCAAGATGGAAGGACATATCAAGAAGAAAAATGTTCAAGACCATATCTTGTAAAGGATTGGAAGAAATTATCACTCCTCAAACTCTAGACATAGAAGGACATATCAAGAAGAAAAAGGTTCAAGCAGTAAAAGATCACATCGAGCATCAACAACAAGTTCTCCAACTTTTAAAGGATAATGCTACTTCGGTGCAAAATCAAATAAAACAACAAGTAGATCAACATCATAGTAAAAAATGTTTTGACATAGGTGATTGGGTATTTTTACTGCTACATATCAAGCAAGCTATTTATGAGAAGGAAATGTTAGCAATACCACATGCACTTAAAAAACGGCGACCTTACCGAATGGGACAACTCTTCAAAGATGAGGATGTGGAAGCATTCTTTTGTGCTATTTCTATTATCCAACCAAATTGGATAAATGAAGCAAGGGATGAATGGAAGAAGGACGAAGAAGTATGGCCATTTATTCAAAAGTTGCAAAAGATCCTAATTCAAACAATATTACCAGAAATTGAAGAGGAAGGAAAAATCATATTGGAACCTGGAGCAGTCACAGAAAGAAGAACCTGACAGCTACAAAATCGATCAATTTCAGAGTATCTCATTAAGTGGAAGAACTTACCCGCT
>APFE031670723.1:0-14029 GCA_000404065.3 Pinus taeda
GGTGGATGGAATGAAGCTTTACTTTCGAAATCTTGGAAAGACTCGTGGGAGTTGTTTCATTTTTTAGTGAGGTTGACACAGGAAAAGAACTATCCTCAAAAACCCTTGTTTCATTTTTTAAACGAGCTTGACACGAGATAAGGAATTATGCTCACGACTACTCTCTACTATCTACCTAACAAAAACTTTACGCTAAAAACCTTGATTCATTGTTTAACGAGCTTGACACAAGACAAGGAACTATGCTCTAAAATCCTTGATTCATTTTTTAATGAGCGTGACACAAGATAAGGAACTATGCTCATGACTACTCTCTACAATCTACCTACCTAACCTACGCTTGATTCATTTTTTAACGAGCTTGACACAAGATAAGGAACTATGCTCAAAAAATTCGCATGCCCCCAGTATAATGATGCAAAGCAAGGTACATGCCCCCCAAGCTTCATTGCACTCAACCAGATGGATGGAATGAAGGTTTACTTTCAATATTTGTCTTGAAAAGGGAGTTGTTTCATTTTTAAGGAGGTTGACACAAGAAAAGAACTATCCTCATACCTGATTCATTTGTTAACGAGGTTGACTCAGTAACAGGAACTATCCTCTAACCTGATTCATTTTTTAACGAGGTTGACTCAGTAACAGGAACTATCCTCGCAAAATCCTACTTTCTACAATCTACCTACATATCCTAAAATCTAGCTGATTCATTTTTTAATGAGGTTGATTCAGTAAAAGAACTATCCTCATAACAGCCTATTTCATTTTTTAACGAGGTTGATACAGGAAAAAAACTATCCTCGCAATCCTTGATTCATTTTTTAACGAGCTTGACACAAGACAAGGAACTATGCTCATAATAGCCTGTTTCATTTTTTAACGAGGTTGATACAGGAAAAAACTATCCTCGCGACAGCCTGTTTCATTTTTTAATGAGGTTGATACAGGAAAAAACTATCCTCATGACCACTGATCATGGCTTCCAACTGGAAGAAATACATGTCAATGGACACACCTTGATTATGGCTTCCAAGAGGTCTTCATCAGAAGGAAGAATAGTTCTCTGGAAGGAACACATGTCAAGGGACTCAAAAGGGATAAGAACATCACGTTCAAATAATCCCATAGAGTTTTCCATGTCAATTACCATATCTAAATAAAAGGGAGATGAGCAAACAGTGAGAGGCTCACTTACATTGGTAACTGAAGATATGGGACCAGTTGCCACATAATTAACTCGTGGCGGGGTAGATACCACTTTAGAATTAGGAACATTTAGGGCTGTCATATTATCGGTAGTTGCAACAAGACTAGGGAACGAAAGCTGGTCTACAGTCACAATATTTCCATTGTGAGGGAAAGACATCACGCGAAAGAGTGTCGATACAACAGCTTTCATTGCATAAACATAGTCTCGCCCAAGGAGTAAATTGAAATCCAAGGGACCTTGAACTACCATAAGATCAATACAGACAGTTTTACCTTCGAAGGTAATAGAAAACTTAGGAAGGATCCCTAAAGGTTCAATAATGGTTTTGTTAAAAGCTTTCATATTCTGCGTAATAGGCACAAGCTGAGGGGAACCCAAAGCTTTCCAAGCAGTTGAGGATAAAATACTAACAGAAGCACCTTCATCTACCTGTGTACGATGCATGTCTCTACCACCAGCCTTGACAATGATTTGGAAAGGGATGGAGGAAGGAAGACGAGGTTCTGTCAGTCTATTCCAATCAAAGGAAAAGACCTCAGTACTTGGAGGGGGTTCTGTAGAAACAGGTGAAATGCCCCCCGGAATAGAAGAATCTGATGTAACAAGAAGAACCTGAGCGGTATGAAGTTCACTCTCTAAAGGGAAAGTGGGATCGATCGAATGTGAAATTGAATCGACCACTTGATCAATTAATGGATCATCAACCTGAGTGACGTGAGTTTCACTCTTCAATGGAAAAGTGGGATTGACCATACTTGAAATTAGATCAATCTCTTCATCAGTTGACGGTAGGTTGGGTAAAATTTTACGGTAACCAGTTGGAAATTCTTGCTGTGGAACAGTAAGGTTTTCCAACAATTTTGAGTTTTCATCCATGTGAGGGCAAATGTGATTTTGATGACTCCCATTGCATAACTTACAAGGAAACCTAACTTTACCCTTTTTCCCAGGAACCTGACTATCATTGGTTGACTATCCCCAGTGGAGTTGCCAATTTGTCATGCGGAAAGAGTTATTTTTGCGGACAAACCTAACCTCCCTAGGAGTTTAAGACTCTCTAGTGACAAACAAAACAAGTAAGAGCAATCCTTCTCTAAATATACATTATCCTATGAGAAACCAAGTGTTTTTCGATCTTACCTTAGGTGCAACGCTTGTTGTAGCAGCCTAGCTTCGTTGATCCAGATGAGCTCCTCCTTCACTTTAAAACCTGCATACACTAACAATCAAACGATTACATAACACCTAAATATTCCATAAAACAAAGCATATTCAACACATAGACCAAGGAGTACATGAAACAATTCAGTAACAACAAATCATTGAGAAGAATGGACTTATTTGTATTAAGGAACAAAAAAGAAACCATTACAACCTGAGCCTTGGTGTTGTGCAAGTTCCTCCCAGGGTCCAGCAAGAGTTTTCCTCTACTTTGACAAGCTCACCCACTTCCAATATGGCAACAAGAAAGGATGGTAATCTCTCCTTACAAGTTTACAATGGAAGTCCTAATTCCAGCAGCATCTACCCTTTGGAATGTTCAGCTTTCAACTTCCCCTCCTCTGGCCCAATGGCTGTATTTATAGTGTTCTAGAGGAAGTTATTCAGTTCCAACATCAATGGGATACTCCCTCTTTTGGATGGGGTAGCTCCTCTCTTGATGGGATAAGTTCCGCTATCATAGGGATGCATGAACCATCTGGAGGCGCTCAATACACGTCAAACACTCTTCTAGAAGGCTCTAGAAGTGACCACAAGTAACTTTTTTAAGATGAAACTCGCGCCTTTGACCTTTACAGGGGTACGCACCCATCCTTTGGCTTACAGAGCGTACAAGTACGCAGGTACAATGAGTTTGGGATGCGTACACGCAGGCAAGGTAGAGAGAACCTGCGTACCCAGAGATAAACATGTTTTTTAGTGACTCTCTTTTTGAAGTTTGAAAAGGAAGAGCAGAGGTATGAGGCTTGAAAAGGAGGATAATATGACTATTGATGGAGCCATATTAACTACAGATAGTCATGGTGACAAATTTCAGTGTAACACTTACTTTGGAGTCAAATCTGTTTGGGAGAGATCTTAAGACCTTTTGAACAATGGTGCTTTCTTCAATGTTTTCTTCCAATCCTTTAAAAGAGTTGACCACTTCAGCTACTCAGAGAAAGTATGATGCAATATCTTCTTCATCATCCATTTTCAAACTTTCAGTTACCTTCTATGAGTTTTAAGCTTTTCCTTCTTGAATTTGGAGTCCCCTTCGTATAAGCTAATTAGCTTATCCCATACTTCCTTCGCAGAGTTACAATTCATGACTTTTGTAAATTCATAATTAGTGATTCCACTAGTGATGGAGTTTAAGGCTTTCACATTTGCAACGTAGACTTTCCTCTGGTCTTGATCTGTTGGAAGAGTGGAAGGAGCTATGTACTCATTTGAGACCGAATGCCAAACTTCAGGTCCAAGGGACATTAAGTAGTAGGACATTGTCTTTTTCCATAAACCAAAATTTGTGCCATCGAATAGAGGAGGTCTTCCTGACACTTCTCGATTTCTCATCATGACTAAGAATCCTTCTTCAAGTTGTTAGGCTGATATGAAGAAGCCCACTTTGATACCAATTGTTGGAAATACTAAGAGGGGGTGAATCATTATTTCTTTTCAATTATCATTTTTATCAGTTAAAAACATTTATATTTGGAACACAGAAATAGATAACAGGAATAGATTCTTTTATTAATATGATCTTTGCAATAAATCAAGTACAATATATGTATATATATATAATATACCTACTATATAAATATAATATACCTAATATATACTAATATATATATATATTATATATATATAATCATATATATATATATATATAATATATATAATATATATATAATATATATATGATCTCAATCAGTTTCCAAGCACCAACTTGGACTCTTTGTGAGGCTCCAGCCGGCAGAGCACCAACTCTATCTTGTCAAGGCACCAAACTTGAATTTAGGAGCACAACTCCCAGGACACCAATCCTTTCAATTCTGAGGCACCAACCTCAAGGGCTCCAACCCTCTACTGTAAATTTTCTGGATCTATTTGGTCATAATTCTCTGCTCCCAACCCTACTGGACCTATGACTTACTTCTGTCCTCCTATTCCTTCCACTTCTGCCAAAACTTCAACTTCCTTTGTTTCTTACAGTTCGCCAACCACCCTAAAATTTCCTTGTTCTTTGTTTTATATGCCTGATGCGCCTGACCTTTGGCTTCCTCCTTGCTCGTTTGAGCTTCAGCTTCCTCAATTCTCACTTGATCTTTTAGCTTCCTATGTGCTCACTCTTTGGCTTCCTCTGTCTCTTCGAATCCATCAATACTCACAAGACACGTTAATGTGGAAGAGAGGTCGAATTACAATAATGTTGCATATTAGAGAAAATATCAGAGAGGGCCCCCTTTTTTTAATATTCATACAATATACATTAATAATCCCACAATTGCAATCGCAACCTGGGTGATGCCCCGTTTTTTTCTCGGTAAACTGTCTAACTATTGTATTATATGTACAGAAAAGAAATTACAGACATTTGTAGCATGACTATGACACTGACTTTCATGACTACCCTCGGCGCCATGGACTGAACCGAAAGCTCCCACGCAGGGGTAGCGACCACCATGATTCCTGAAGCCTCTGGATGAGTGAAGGAGGCTCAAAACAGTTCCAAAAAGACCAAAAAGACCAAAACAAGACTCTGACTATCGCATGCAATTAAACTAGCCCACGCAGGGGCGTCCTTCTACGACCGACTGGGACAGAGTTTATCCAACAAACCAACATAGAGCATGACCAAAAAGAACTGAGAATTTTAAAAAGCAGCAGGAAGACAGACTGAATTCGGACCCAAACCAAGTGACTTGCGATCGACTGAATTATGGACTAGAGCAGTGTGAGGGTGACCGCTTCTGGAGTCCACGCAGGGAGGCTACTCATCCTCAGGTGGCTTCTCCTCTTCAATCGTGCACCAGCCCTAACCTTCAGGGATCCCCTCCCACATGGCCGCCCATTTTGCACGCTCTTCGTCTGTGGCAGTCGTCGTCCTGGAGGTGGAGGGGTCTGCCATGGTAGCTTTCCCAGAGGTCCCTTCCCCACTTGGAGGAGGCGGCAAGGGGTTAACTTGTTCCAGGCCAGCAGGGGGTGTATCCTCCCCTCTTGGTGGCACTTCCTCCGTTGCACCCTCCGGGACCTGGGTAAAGAGAACCGAAACATGAGCACAGATGCCGTGTGTATCCCGTGAGTTACCAAGGGTAAAGACCACCGTGCAGAACGCAGGGAGGGCTGGCCCCTCCTCGCTAGCGCCTGCAACCTCCGTGATTTGCCCAGCATGGAGAGGCATAACCCCCACCCGACGGTAGCAGTAGCAGCAGCAGCAGTGGTGGTGCTCCCGCTCTGCTCCACCACGACCATGACCCCGATTCGAACCTCGTCCCAAACCTCTTCTACAGGCTGGGTGATGCCCCATTAACATAGTTAGAAATATATAATGGGTGGTCCCACTAGCCACGTCACTATCTCAATCACAATCGCAAGTTTCTAGAGTGCCATTCCTTTATAGCTTGTGATGCATGACCTCCAATACGATAGACGTGATATAGGATTAGGGCGTATTACAATGATGATGAAGTAACTTGCTCAGACATAGTTCCTAAGGTTTAACTTTATCAGGTTCATTCTCCACCATAGATTTCAACCCCAAAAATCTGACGGTCTACATTGATTTTGGGTGGACTACTTGCAAAAGAGTTACCCACCCAAAATGAGCAGTTTTTCTCTCTCTTCTAATTGCTATGTGTCAACCATTGAATGGAAGCAAGTGCTGTCCTCTAAATACCACTTACCATTTTGCATGCGCCCGAAATCCTGCTTATAGCTTTAAATCCACCTTTCTCTTTGACTAACTCTTGAGCTATTTAGTGCTCGATGACCGTAGATCTTCTAACATCGATGACTGCGAAGGCTCCTCTAATTTCCTCATTCGGTAATACTTAAATTAATCTCCATCATTCATTTCTTTGACTTTACGTTGTGCGACCTAATCCTGGCCGCTCATTACAAACAATCTCGCCCGTTGATCTCCAAGATCCAACGGTTCTTGTGCGTTCAATATTCATCTATCTCCTCACTTTGACTTTGATTCATTCCTTCAGTGTTTTTCCTATGGTTTCGAGCTTTCTTCAGGATTTCAGCCTTTCACTTTTCCGCTACTCAACTCTCTGTGAGCCTGCCTTCTGCAAATTCATACATCATTGATTCTCTCTGAGCTTCACTCTGATTCTTCAAACAGATTCAAAGACCCATTATGATTCCTATGTCTCTTCTTCTCCTCTCTGTGTTTCACTGAATTCGGCAATACTCCTCTGATGTGTTCCTCTTTTGATGGCTTCCCTGATGGCTTTGTTCCTTGGTTCCTTGCTCTTATTTCTTCATGGATCTGCTTTGCTTGGCTTCACATCATTCTTTACTTATCTGGAATATTTCCATATTGACATCAATGACAATCTAGGTCAATAGTGATAAGTTCCTATAGTCCTTTTACTGCCTTGCTGTCGCACAACAATTTCATGCATTTCTCCAGAAAGGTAGTGAGCATTGAAGGATCCATCCCTGGTTCTACTTGATCCTTACTCCCTGAAGTGGAGGCCTACGTGAAGCTCTTCTTAGCTTCCATGAATGTCTCCTTCACATGTTCTAAATCAAATTTAGGTTCCTTTGTAGGAGCCTTGTGAACCCACGCACTTTGTTTTGGCTGCTTCCCTTTATCATCTCTAGTGCGGATACAGATTTTGAGCACTGTATTTACATTCGGGTCTTCTCCGCACGGTTGAGACCTCATAATTTGACAATTCTGAGTTGGAGGAGGCTGACGTACCCCTTTTTTTGTGCAGCCTCACTATCAATGTAGGGCAGTCTTCTGCCTCATGATCAAACTGAGTACAATACAAAGATGATTCCTTGTTGGATTTGTACAATCACAAGCATAGTGTCCAGGCCCTCTGCAATTGTAACAAATTAGTTGTCTATGACCCCTTCCTGGTCCCATTCCTCCTTGACCTCGTCCGTGCCCCTAAAATCTAGCACATGCCATTTCTACATTTGAGTCGAGGGCTTGCATTTCAGTCTATACCCTGTAGGCAAGAGTCCGATCCATCATTAGTTTGTAGCTTCTATAGGTGCATTTATCATGGCCTACTGACTTGTAGAAATTACAAAACAATTGTTGGGACGTCTGCATATACTTCTGCAATAGATGACAATTATCTGTAGTGTGTTTTCCCCCTATCTAATAGATCATGCACCATAGTGTTGGTGTCGCGTTTGGTCCTACTTGTGCCTCGGGTCTTAATAGCATTGGCCCTCCTCTCGCCAAGTAATTCATGAATACTGGACAATGGTCCTTGTCATGCCCCTGGCCTTTTCATTTTATGCACCATACCTCCTCGCGCATCTCTGGCCAAGGGGTCCTGTCCTGTTTCAAACTCTGCATTTCCAGGCATAGATTTTGTAGTTGCACGTGGATTTGTTGGACTCCCAAACCAAGATCTTGTATAGGGGTCTTATGTAATCTCATTGCCATCTCCAAGGCTTCAGCCTAGATGGAAAGCTTTTGTTGTGACAACGTCGTCCTTAAATGCGGTGTTAATGACACTACAAACTAGGTGTGATGTTGTCCATCCGTCAAAGCCACGTTGGCTTCGTGAATCATACTCTTCAACCTCTGGTCTAGATCCTAGGGGGACTCATCCAAGAGCATCGTGATCTCCTTAAACCAAATAATTGATTGTGTCCCCAACTTTGGCCTGCTAAATTCCCTGTTCAGTGCAGCCTGGATTTCTGTGATTCCTGTGTTAGGATGGTCATTAGAATGCTTAATGTACCATGTTAATGCGTGATCCTGCAACATGCTTACTACTGTAGCCTTTTTTATATTGTCATCCACGACTCAATGTGCTTCCCATACTGCCCTTACCACGAACCAAAATTGGTCTAGATATTCATTCCCTACTCCTCTAAATATCGGCAGTTTGATCATACTCGCCATACTAAACTATCGTGGTGGTGGAGTTGAGGTGGGTGGAGATTAAGGTGAAGAGGGTGAGATAGGTGGTGGTGTAGGTGGAGGTGGTAAGTGCAGAATTCACCGCCTTATTAGACTGACCATGCTTCTCAGAGAAAATTTCGCTAGCTCTTCCTTTCTTTCCCACGAAGGTGAAATTAAGGGACTAGTTTCTAACTCTTCACTACTTCTATTTCTGTAGATGTTCCCACTTTGCATAGTCCCAAACATTACTTTATTCGCATAACCCACTTTTCACACATTAGCATCTTAATCTAGGTATTCAAAGATTTAATATACTTACCTCATGAGCCTTTGAGGAAGCGTGGTTCCACCTCACTATAGATGACGCTCGTATCTACCACGAACTTAGTGACAAATCCTCTTATAATCCGATGGATCCAATGGTCCACAGCTCATGCGATCTTATCTCTTGACAATTCTAGTCTGCGCACTAATTCTGGAGTCCACATGATTAGTTTGTCGAGCCTACACCTTCCCTAACTATTTGCTAGCTTTGCGCCCCACTAATACAGCTTAGAAGGAAAGGATGCAAAGAAAATTTCATGGATTTCTATATATAAGTAGCGCTCCAGACACTGTTCCTTACATACTCGCGGATTCCTATTTTCCTGTGCCATGAACTCGTGAATCTTCTTGTCCAACCACCCTTCAATTTTTGTCTTACTTAGCTTCCAATGACACGACATCAGACATCCCTTATGCATATCTCGGTCCTGGCAACAGAACCATTTCTTGCCTTATTAGGGCCTGACTCAGGTTCAGAGGTGATTTAGCTAAAAAAATCTCAATACTACTAGCCCCTTTAGCAATAGTCCGCAGAGCATGGACTGAGGTCTCACTTGAAGTAGTATGGGAGGGTGCTAGAACCCGATTTCCACACCCTAGAGATGTCTGATGATTTTCGGTGGTCCACGGTTTGACCTTGCACACACGTCGCTACGCGCAGCTATCAGTACCACGCAGCTGATGATGCTATCTTTGCGTAGCCCTACTCGCAGATCGATCCATGTTAATACCCAATGCCTTATTATTAACCTGATATTAGTTGATCACTTAGCTTATCTTCATGTTTTTAGTTATACTTAACAGTGTTTGCCATTCATATTAGTGCAGGTGATAAATAAAATAGTATAGTTGCAAAAGATATCAACCATATAATAACTCAAAACAGATACACAAGATTTACAATCAAACTTCTCTTTGTTATTCTTCTTCCTTGGTTATAGACTCGACTCCGCCCTACACACTGAGCTGCAGGGATCTGTGCACTCAGCTGCAAACTCTACTAGGGCTCTGTGTACTTAGCTGCAAACTCTACTAGGGCTCTGTGCACTCAGCTGCAGAGACTCTTCCTGTTACTACGATCTAAAGCACTTAGACCTTTTCTCTATGCTCGCTATCTTCTAGACTCCATTCATTCCTCTATCTATCCCTCATTTTATTTACAACTTAGAGCCTCGCTCTATTTATACAATTCCATGGTCCACGGACCATGGGCAGGCTGACACTGCATTCAAAACTTAGGGTGGACAACCCTATTACTCTAACATACAATTTGCACTCCACGCCTACAATTCATGGAGTCTTTAAAACAATAATACTCAAAACGTTGGCTATTGAGCCCCAAAACATGTTGTGGGGGGATTCCATGCCCAACAAGCTTTATTGGGCTCACCATATGCTTCGCGGTGGTGGCGGAGGTGGTATGGGTGAAGAAGATGAAACTGGCAGTGGTGTGGGTGGGGTTGGTATGCGCAGAATTCTCGGCCTTATCAGATTGATTGCACTTCTTGGTGAGACCTTCATGATCTCTTCTTCACCCCCTCGCAGAGGTGAAATCAAGGGGCCAGTTTCTAGTTCTATGCTACCTTTTTTTCTATAGACTCTCCCACTTCGCATAGCCCCAAACATCAATTTATCTGCATAACCCATTTTTCACACAATATCATTTTAATCCAAGTGTTCAAATATTTAACGTACTTACCTTGCAGTCCTTTGAGGAAGCGTCATTCTGCCTCGCTATAACTGACTGAATTATCTACCGTGAATTTGGTGATGAATCGTCCTATGATTCGATTGAGCCAATGATCGACAGTGTGAGTGATATTATCTTCTGATGCTTCCAATCTACGCACCAATTTTGGAATCCACCCAATAGGTTTGTCGAGTTTACACCTTCCTTGGCTATCTGCTAGCTTCGTGATCCACTTGTATAGCTCAGTGGGGAAGGATGCGAAGAAAATTTCATGGATATCTATATATAAGTAGCAGCCTAACCACTCTTCCTTTGATAGTCATGTATTCTTGTTTTCCTACACCTCGAACTCATGAATCTTCCTACCCACCCAATCTTCAATTCCTTTCTTTATTGGATTCTAGTGATACGACATCAGACATATCTGTGCAGATCCCAGTCGCAACAATGAAACCATTTGTTGGCTTGTTGGGGCCTAACCCAGGTTCAGAGTTAATTGGCCAAAAAAATCACTATACTACTGGCCCTTTCGGCAACATTCCACGGAGCACGGACTGAGGTCTCACTCGAAGTAGTATGGGAGGGTGCTGGAACTAGGTTTCCGCACCCTTGAGATTTCTAAGAGGTTCGATTGGTCCAACTGTTTGTCTCTACGTGGAGGTTACTTCACGCAGTTCCTTGTTCCTCATGCTATGATACACTGCCTTCGTGAAACCCTAACCAGGGCTTATGGAGCTTCCGCATTGCTAGAGCAGCGCTCTGCGCTATTACCCAAGATCTTACTTATCTTCCTATACCAGTTAATTACTTTCATGTACTTAGATGTCTTACATTATATTTGTTTATACAAAGCATTCATTTGAGTTCGCGAAGCAAATAAACAATATACTTGCAAATTATACCAAGTCATACATTAAAACTGGAAAAGATACACAAAAATATGGTAAAATTCTCTTTGTTGATTCTTCCAACAGTTACAGACTCGACTTGCCCTACGCACTCAACTGCAGGGGTCCACGCACTCAGCTGCGGACTACTAGGCCTTTGTGCACTCAGTTGTAGAGCCTTCTCCTACTCTATGACCCAAATACACACTTTACACTTCAACTCGATCACTTAGAATTATCATTCCCCTTCTTTTCTCTCTCTTCTACTTAGAGGCTTGCTTTATTTATACAATCCCATGGTCCGCAAACCATGGGTAGGCCTATCTAGCCGGAATTATGTTACAAAAACTAGAGCAGACAACCCTGTGACTCTATTATGATTTCCTGCTTCGTACCCACAATTTGCGGAGCTTTTACAAAAGGATTTGGTCAAAACTTGGGCTTTAAGCCCAAAAACATGTCTTGGGGGGATTCCATGCCTAACATGTTGGTGTTATAGTTGCTGAAGATGATTTGGCCAACCTATCATTGCTAGGCCTTCCTAAGAGCTGGCACAACTACCAGGATTCAGTAAATGGGAGGGAGAAGCTACCAGAGTGGGAGAATTTGTGGTCTGACTTGGTGTAAGAAGAGATTCAGTGGAACACCAGAGATGGATCCTCATCCAAGCATGATGCTGAGGAGAAATGTGCCTTAGCTGGAAAGGCAAAGAAAGGGAAAGAAAATTCATCCAATTCCAAATTAGATTCTAGTTAGGGCGGTAAGAAGAAAAACATGTCGAAGATTAAATGTTTTCAGTGCCATGAGCTGGGACACTATGCCATGAAGTGTCCACATGACAAGGTCAACAGGAAGCCCTCAGGAGGAGTGGTAGGTGAATCTCTTGCTTCACAATTCAAGTTGGATTTAACCCTCATTGCTTGCATGGTGACATCGGTGATGTGTAGTGTGTGGTATTTGGATAGTGGAACCTCATTCCATATGACCGGAAACAAATAATTCTTCAGTGACTTGGAAGAGAAGGACCTCTAGATGCACACCAAAATGGGAGATGATGGAAGGTATAATGTGACCCACATCGGTACTGTTAATTTTCAAAGGAAGTCTGGTTCTCCTTTCGCATTAAGAGATGTCATGTATGTTCCAGGTTTGAAAAATAATTTGGTTTCAATTGCTATGTTGGAGGACCATCGCTACAATGTGAAATTTGGAAAAGGAAAGGCTTTCCTTCATAACATAGCCTCAGAACAAGTGAAGCAGATCAGGGTTCGAGTGAAGAACCTCTACAAATTGGATGTAGAATATTGTGTTTCTTTGAGCACAAAAACAGAGAAGGTGCAGAGTCGAGACATCAATGATTTGTGGCATTGAAGATTGGGTCACTTGCAGCATGTAGCTTTGAAGATTGTGCAACATATTTCTACAAGACTTCCCATGGGTACACTAGAGAAGAGAGATACATGCAAAGGTTATATATTGGGAAAGTACACCAAAGCCACCTTTCATGGTAAGGATAGTTGAGCGCAAGTGATCCTTGAAAGAGTTCACTCAGATGTGTGTGGATCCATTAGGGGGGTTTTGAGGTCTAAACTGGGCCTCCTAAGAAAAATGTACAACCAAAATAAGGTTTATAACACCCAATAGGATTCAAGATGATGATGTCAACCATGGGGATGATTTTCTATTTTTGGAGCAAAAATGTAAAAGGATTAAAAAATAATAAAATAATAAAACTACTTTTTCAACTCGTATTTCCATCTTATCTCCCTAAGGTTTTACTCAAATTTCGAGCGAGAGTACTCGTCAGATGCAAAATTTAATTACTCATCCAAGGATTACCCATGTTGCATACTTTTGATAGACCATGCTACATGAAAAATGAGAAATACATGGAAAAGCATGATTGCAATCTTGTTTTTCATTTATTTCTCATTTTTCCTGTAGCAGGGTCCATTGAAAGTATGAAACATGGGTACTCCTTGGATGAGTAATCAAATTATGCATCCAACAAGTGTTTTTGCTTGAAATTTGAGTAAACCCATAGGGAGCTAAATTGAAAATGCAAGTTGAAAAAATAATTTTTATTTTTTTCCCTCTAAATTTTGATGATGTCATCTAATATTATTTTATTATTTCCATATTTTAATTTTATAATTTCCTTAGGAGGCCCATTTTAAACCTCAAAATTCCCCTAATGGTTATGAACGACCTCCACAACCAAGCACATATATTATGTAATATTTGTAGATGATTTCTCATGTAAGTGTTATAATTTCTTCATGCAGAAGAAAGATCAGATGTTCTCTAAATTTTGTGAATTTAAAGCACTTCCTGAGAAAGACACTGGTAGGAAAGTGAATTCTATCAAGAGTGATAATGGTGGAGAATGTGTCAAATGAATTCAAGAACTTATGTGCATCAGAAGGAATTCAACGAGAGTTAATAGTATCCCATAACCCGTAGTAGAATGGGGTGGCTGAAAGGAAGAACAAAAGCATTGTGGGAAATGCACAGGTATGTTAAATGATCAGGGCTTACTATTACACTTGTGGACTAAAGCATGCAACACAACTATATATTTGCAGAACATGAGTCCTCATCGGATTCTTGGGATGAGTACACTAGAAGAAGCTCTTTTTAGGTAAGAAAGTAGATGTGACACACTTTAGGATCTTTGGTTCATTTGTTTACTGTCATGTTACCCAGGATGCAAGGAAAAGGCTAGATCCAACAACTAAGTTGGGCATATTTGTGGGGTACATTGATGCACCTCACAACTATCTAGTGTACCTGCCATCTCACAGGATTACATTGGTTCGTAGAGATGTGAA
>APFE031670745.1:0-22343 GCA_000404065.3 Pinus taeda
GCCATTAGAAATCCAGTTTTATTAAGATTATTTTTTAGAGTGCGTCTCTTGGAACGTGAATTTGACTATATTGAATACCAGCATATTCCAAGATCTTTAAATATATTAGTAGATGCAATTGATTCTCAAATGTTAAGTAGACATGTGCAATAATCATACAAGTAAATTTAAAAACATTCCATAACATGTTTAACAAGACAAGCTAGTAATAACGATATCATATATATAGGAGTGTGTGAAAAAGTACATCGTCCTCGATCATAGGTTGAAAAACACCTTATGATCGGCAAAAATGATAGGTACAAAAAACAAAATGTCATGTGAGACTACAATAAGCGATCATCCCATCACTGGTGATGATCTCGATACGAAACCACTGCACGGGCCACCTTACAAAGGAACCTCCTAAAAGGTCCGGGGACTCCAATCACATAGCGCTGAAGTTGACGAGGAATGTCGTCTATGCTGGTCTCGGGAATGTCCCCTGTCAGGCACTCTAGATGGCTCTCCAACTCGACCAAAGTCTCTGCTGATTCGTCCTGTGGGGCTAGAGCCGGTGCAAATGGTTGCTTTCTCTCGAAAGGCTGGAGAGCGGCTGGTCGCTGTGGGCCCACATCTGCATTTTGAAATTATTACTATCAGTTTTAAGACGATATAAAAATAAAAATAAAAATTAAAATTAGGAAAATGTTGAAAAATGATTTTACCTGAGTCGTCCCACTGCTCTCCTAGAGGAAGAGCCATGTTTGGGTCTCCACGAAAATCAATCACAGCATAAGGGAAGTCCTGGATAGAAAAAACCTGGTTCTCCAACCATTGGAAATACTCAGGTTTGAACCGAACGACCTTGGTCCCCTCATGAGGATGACGGGCCATAACTGTGACCCATCGCATCAGTTTGGGCTCTCGAGGAAGCCCAGCTCCAACAGTAAGGTGTTGTGGGATCAACATAGGAACCCTCTCCAGGCCAAAACTCACGACTAAAGCCCCATAACCAAAAGTCTTAAGTCGTCCGTTCTTGGCCCTGGTCAGTTGGCCCTTCACATTGGCCAATACAGCATCGCACCAGTTGAAGATGGTGCCTTGGAAGCAATCAACTACCATACGCATCTGGGATCCGGTGGCAATATAACCGCTTGATTACCACAACCCTAACAAATAGATCACTCAAGTCATAAGATTATTTTGATTGCATATCTAAGCATATGTAAAGCAAATAAGTTTCATGAATAACCTAAACTAGAGAATTATTCTTACACAAGAGTGGATGTTGTAAATAATGGAATGGATGCTCAATGACTTTGTTGTTTTCTTCTTCATTGTGTGCAACCTTACCATCTTGTGTCAATTTAATATCTTCCTCATTAGATTGTGAACTTGAAGAGCGGGGCATATTTTCATCATGAGTTAATTCATTGCAAGCAATAGGACACAAGGGATGGAAAGTTGAAGAAGAAGTTCCTATAAGAATATCTTCTTGAGAAATCAAAAGATTGGTCGATATTCCTAGGCAATCATCACCATGTACATCAACAGAGTCATGATCATTAGAATGATGGTTTCCAAAGGCTTGAGATTGATTAAACATCTTTAGTTCATTTGATCGACTATCAATATCACAAGACTCTAAATAAACGAAGAATGAAGGAACATCATCTTGAAATAGGGAAGAGAGATCAAAATTATCTTCGCATTTATACTCCTCTACCTGTGAAATGTGACCAACTTGTACCTAATCTCCATTTGGAACAACAAATTGAAATCAAAAGTATTTGAAGAACTAGCTAGTGGAGTAGATCGATCAAGCAAATCAAGGTACAAGGGGTCATGACATGTATATGATAGAGGATGATAGGTTTCCCTTGAAGAAACAACACTCTTAATGATGTTAGATTCAAGATTTTATTTATGTACATTAATGTTATCTCAGGGAATCAAGGGACCAGTCTTCTCCTTAGGTTGCTTGTACTAATTAGGACACTACAATTTTTCCAAAATACAGTGTTGAACGTGAAGATAAAATGTAGGTGGGATAAATGGATCATCAATTTAATTTTTGGAATTCCAAACTTCAATGATAACACTAGATACTAACTTGTTTGATAATGGAAAAGGAGGAGGAGAAGGAACAAAATGGGTAGTAGATTTCTACTCTGATATTTGAGATGTCTTGTGACTAAGAAGAGTTGGAAAAAAACAAATTTGGGATTAGAATATTACAAGCATTATAAGATGATCCACTATCAACAAGGAATTTAGATTCAACATAATTCAAAGTTATTTTAACCAAATCCCAAAAGTTTTGACCCATGAGATCCCAATCCACACCCTCTTTAGGAAATTCATAAAAAAGATGAAGAAATGTATCAACAAAATCCTCTAATGATTCGTCAGATTTCATTCTAAGTTGATTAATCCTTTCACATGTATCTTGATAATCATACCTGTGAAAGGCTTCATGAAGCTCCTTAACAAGTTGTTTGAATGAAATAATAGAAGTCGTTGGTAATGTATGACACCATAGTTTGACATGACCTTCAAAGGTGAGGGTGAACAACTTGGCCATGACATATTTACAATGTATTTCATTAGAAAGACGGAAATGAATAAATTGAATTGAATTTTCAAGGACAATGAGTTCACCCTTACCATAAAACTTAAATTGAGACAAGTTATAAATTAGTTCCATGGGGATTGTAAGATTTTCTCTATTAGAAAAAAATTCTAGGATTATTATTTGAGAATGAGCCATTCAAGATGACAAATTCAAACAGACTCAACAGGCTCAACTTTTCATCTAGCCCTCCTTCTAGTGCCAACTTGTTGACGGTTCTAGAAATCTGCCAACATAGGAAGTCTCCCTGGTATGAAGTCCCAACTAGACCTCACACCATTTGGAGTAGGAGCCCCAACTGGGAAATAAGGTTGGTTTCCATTATTCTTATCAATTTTCCTTGGCTACAATTATCAATAGAGATTATACAAAAAATATTTCAATGAAACAATTAAATAACACTACGAGGCATACAATTGCAACGTATATAAGGTACTTTCACAAAAGGGAAAAGAGGGAGTTATATACTATTCTAAAAGAGACACACCATAGCATGAAAGAATTGTAGATTAACCTGGAAAGTAGTTCATAAGATAAAAACGACCATAAAAGCAAGTAACAATGCACATTCAACAATATGTGTACCAAATCCAATGAAATAGTTCATTTTCATTAGTATGTGTTAACATAAACATACACTTCAAACAATGAAAGAATAGTCTCACAATCATTCATGACATATGCATGAAAGTGTGTCAGCTATGAGAGCTTCATATATTAAGTGAAAGTCCCAAGATACACAATTACAATGCTACCACACTAGCCCCAATAGTGGAACATTAAGTCACCACTTGCTCCTCCAAAGAAAGATCTTCTCTCCTATGCCAAACTAGATAAATTAGGGTGAAAAGTCCCAAGTGTATTTACTTGACCTATTAGGGTGTATTTATAAAAAAATGAGGTGACTTTCCACCTCCCATGTGACTCTTGACCTCCCATGTGAATTTTTGAATTCCTATGAAACCTTTGAACTTCTACATGACTTTAGCACTTTCTAGTGACTTTTCACATTCCATGTAGGGCCCTTGGAGTTACACACATTTTATATTTTATTATTTTTGGAAATTACAGAATTAAATTCCACAAGTGATGTTGAAAAATAAATTGCCACATATGACTTTATAATGACACTTTCAGAAACCATGACTTGGCGATAATGACATAAGACCTTATTTCATCAATGCCAAGATATTCTCCTTGATCATATGACTTTTAATTCTTCAGATGTATCTTTACTTGTTCTTCATCTTCACCCTCCAAAAGTTCTAGATGTGTTTCAAAACCTCCCAAGTCAACATGATTTGTCATGTCTTTGTCTTTGTCCAATATTCCTTCATGATGGTTCTTTCTTCTGCTCCTTCTTCGCAAGTGCTCTCTTGTAGACTCTCCTTGATGACCTCCCTTGAATATCAGCATTTCATGTTGAAATGATAACACTTGAAAATGAAGTCCACTCATAACAAGCCAACATCAGTCTGGAAACCACTTATTCTACCTTTTCTTGCTCATGGAAGATGTTAGCTATGATGAGGAAACATACAAGGATTTTGAGAGTAAGAAGATAAGAATTTCATGGCTAAGGACTACAGTGGCCTAGGCATGACCTCACTGTCCACTAGAACTACGCAATGCGCAATTAGGGAAGGATTATTAAGGTTTTTCATAGTGGGGAAGTCCTGGAGACAAGGTGATGAGCTTGTTGATTGAGGATACGTAGTGCACAGTGCTCAAGGAAGAGGAGGCATATATTGTGTAATTGACCATCACAGGGGCCGAGGTATGACCTCACTATCCATTGGAACTATGAAATGCATGGTATGAGGAAAGATAGGACAATACTACGCAATGATAGGTTTCAATTAGCAAGGAGATAGGACTAGACACTGTAATTGCATAATGTGCAATGATTAAGGGGAAGACTCCAAGGATTGTGAATTTGAGGGTTATAGTGACCTAGAGGTGACTTACTTCCCACTATAACTGTGAAATGAGCAACAATATTCCCACTAGATGAAAGGATTTCACAATTGAGAAAACTAGGGTGATAAGGAGGCAGGTTAGGGCATTGGAACTTTGCAATGCACAATAGTTGAACAAGAATCTTAGGGGAATGTGTAGTTGGGAATGATTGTGACATAGGGATGGCATCACTTTCCACTACAATTGTGTAATCTAGAGTGGGAGGAACCATGAACTGCACAGTTGGCAAGGCTAAGTAGCCAAATTGATGGTCTAAAATCCAAGGTTACTCAATGTGCTGGTGGAGGAGGTTGTCCTTAAGATGAGCATAGTGCACAGGTCTAAGAGGTAATTATTTTATCACTGAGCCTTAGGAGTGTACAAAGTACTCATCCCTTTCTTGGAAGATTAAGTATTCTTGTGAGTTGCGCAAGATGTGAAGACGAGGATGAAATCCAAAATTGGATATGTGTTGGATCAATGAAACAAGGGAGAAAATATGATGTAAACAAGTTCCAAAACCAAATAAAAAATATGTATACCATCAAACACAAGCCAATAGAATGCACCATATTCAAAATCCACATTCATACCTTGAAACGACAACAAAGCAACACTTATTTCTAAGTGTGACAGTTGAAATGTAGCTTTGTGACACTTAGAATACAAGTTACGGCATAAGTGTTGATTGCAACTAGAAAGTGCGCTAAGTTTTCGGAGAGTGTCTAGGACATATTATTATGATATATATGATCAACTAATGTAGAATAGTGCGCTATAGCTTCCTCTAGTGGTGTGCTAAAGTGAAACACATGTAGTAGTGAAAACAATCAAAAGAGACACTTATGACAATAAGTGAAAACGATACTTGCAAAATCTAAAGAAAGAAAAAATGGCACTTGAAAAAGTGAAAGCAATAAAAAACAGTAATAGAAAAAGTGAAAGCAATAAGAAAAAGTAATCGCAAAATTGAAAGAAACGCTTATGAAAGAAAAAGCATGCAAAAGTGACGGTTGAGAAAACTCACCCAAATGATGATACATTTTCAATTAAGAGTGAGGGAGATTGTCAAATGAAATTATGCATTGAATGTCCTCATGGATTGCATAGTCATTATCCCTGTCAACTGCGCAAGTACTGTCATCAGGAACTGTGCAATATTTAGTAGCTATGTAATGCCTTCCATTAAGGACTATGAAATCATTATTTCTAGAGACTGTGCAAGAATTTCTCTCAAGGACTACACAATTCTTGTCTTCAAAGGATAGACATGGACTACTAATCTTTCTAGAAAGAATTGCACTTGTGGATGCATCAAAAAGCTAAGAATTTGTAATCAAGTGGCTTCGATAGTCAGAATCTGAGAAGAAGACTTAAACACTTAACAAAACATCAATCGACCATGAAGCAACTATGATCAACTTGAAACAACGGATCTTATGATCACAAGGAGGCTCCAAAATTCAAGTGTAGGAAAAATTTTGGAGGGTGTTTGTCGCAACAACAACAAAAATCTAAATGATTTTGTTGTCATTAATCAATTTTTTTTTAGATAATGCTTCACATTAAGCTCAACTAGACTATAAATCAGGGACTAATATTTGTTGGGTTTGAACCTAAATCATTAATTTGTTGATGCCATGTCCTTAAACCAAATTCAAAAGGAAACATCACCATGTGTAGGAATAAAAGCATAGTATACAACACTACAAGTTGCAATTTCCATTAAAATAATATCATCATGGGAATCAACCAAGAAAATGCAAGGAACATCTCTAGAAAATATTTGTGGATAACCATATATCTCATGTGTGGAACAACTAATTTTGATAAAAATCATGTGAAAAATAGTATATCTACCCTTATAGATTAGTGGATAACATCTTGTTCCAACATGGGGACACTTGTTTAAGATAGAGAGTAGGAGAGCTTTAGAAAACTCTAAAACTCCAAGTCCTATATTCTACATCAATCATCAAAAGATGCCTATGTTCACCATCAAAAAGGATTAGTATAGTTAAGGCATGGTGAGAATATTACCCTATATTAGACATTAAAATATACCTACATATATTTTATTTATTTATTTTAGACAAGATAAAAGGTGAAATGCAACTATCTAATAATGAATGATTTCAATCAATAATTTAAAAGTGAGAAATAAAAACAAGATGCATGAAAAGAAGAAAAAGTTTAACTAATATATTGTTCATAAGAATATTATTCATCTTGCTCTATGCTACTTGTAACACTAAGTGTAGTTTTCAAAGTAAAGCTTCAGAAGTTTCCCATTAATCAACATGCAATTTCTCCTCATTTAGGTTAGTAAGATAAAAATAATTAGTTATATACAATCATTTACTTTATAAGGACCAACCCAAAGATCATAAAATTTCTTGTGCATACTAGGCTTCCTTTCTCTTATCCTACATGAGTACAAGATCTTCTTTGCAAAAGGTTTCTAATGAACCTTTTGATCGAATGTTCCTTTAATCCTCTTTTGATTTCTTATCATTTCATTGAATGTTAAAATTATGCAACTACGGTCAAATTCCAATTTGGATAGCTCATATGATGAAGATAATAATTTCAATAGATTCCTCTTTTTGATAGGACCAAAATCAACCTAAATATCACCTTATTTGGACAAGCATAAGTTGGTTTTTGAATTTATTTATTTACTCATGTATATTGTTTTAGGTCGGCCCTAAGCACATGTACAATTAGACAGGTCGACCTCAACATCAAGTGGACTCTTATGAAAGCCTATAAATAGAAGAGACCTCAAGATCATTTGGAAACAATGAGGAAGCACTCTCTTATCACTTCTATTGTTTGGTTTGCACAGGTCTAACAGAGTAAAGATTGCACAAAGGGTACGAAATTACAGGTTCAAAACTTGAACGTGTCTAGGTTATATGAGTCTTCAATGCTCGCACGTAACTAAGGTTTTTCGTCCCTAGAAGTTGGCACAATATGGTCATGGGAGCATTCGGGAATTCTCAGACGCACACACAAAGTGTTTATGGGAGCGTTCGAGAGGCTAGGGTTTCCGTAGTATAATTTGATCCCCAGACACATGCACAGAATGATCGAGGGAGCATCCTGGCTGCCATAGATGCTCACACATAATCCTGATGAGAGCGTATAGGGTTTGAGGCAAATCTAAGTAAGTTTAGTCCCTGGACGTCATCACCTAGTTCTCTAGAGAGCGTCCAGATTTATCTTGGACGCCCTTATCCAGTTTTGTAGAGAGAGTCCATATCTGTCTTAGAGGCTCACACACATTATCTTTGCACGTGTCCAGGACCTAAAGATGATTTATTAGTATGCAGCAGTGTTCATCATAGTGACAGTTGTATCTAGCAGTTAACTACAGTCAGTGACAGTGCATTACAACCCTGAAAATCAGGATCTTTGATTATAAGTATGTTTAAGGTCATGTTATGGATGTTCTAGTCGTTTTTTTGCATTGATGAAGATATGGATCATTGTACTCTCTTTTGCTAAATAATTTGATGAAAATATAAGAAGAAGAAGAATTTACAAGGGTTTTCCATGTAGTGTGTCTTTGCCCTAGTCTCGGGCCAATCCTAGTGTCTCTATGTGTGCATGATTTTCTTCCATTGTTCCTTTATGTTTTGTTGCATTGATGATGATGATGTTGTTATTTCTACATAATTACATATGTTGATGAATAATTTTGTAGATCTAAATAATGTAATGATGATATGGGGTGAACTTAATGTGTTAATAACGAAATGAAATTATTAAACCTAATAACAATGTAGCCCCATGAAAAATTAACATGGAATCAGAGTTGGGATGAGGAAAATTCATGGAGATCGCTTTGATGATGACACATTGATGGAAGCAAGAAGAGGATGATAGACACCTAAAAGAATTATGGGGTTTGAAGAAAACCCTAAGCAACTTTATTATTAGGTTTTGATGGATTCTATGAGGTTAGGTTTGGAAAGAAAACCCTGGTTTATGAAAAATACATGAGATATAGCATGGTCAATGTGAGGAGGCCCAAGCACTTGTGAAAGATTTGATGGAGCCCTAGATGGGATAATCCCTCGTAAGCTTGCTTGGTTGATTAAAGGTAACATTGGTATGTGGACTATGGATGGTGATGGTTGGTTCAAGAGGAAGAGGATCACCTCTCATTAAAGATAAGTATTTCTAGACTTATGATGCCTCTTACTCTTGTTTAGAATTATGGATTTGATTATTATGTTTATTATTTATACTTCCTACATATGTATTTGAGTATATGGATATTTCTAACCTCCTAGTTGAGATGTGATGAGTGGATCCTTCTTAAGGATAGTCTAAATTGCAGGAAAGATGGCTAGAGCTAGAAAAGGTTAAGAGGCACTATATGAAAGGATGACAAAGTGCTTCAACATGTCCATGTCTAATGAAAAGGTGCACATGTATTTGAATACCATAAGGTATGCATGGTATGTTCTATTTCAGCTGTAACATTAATGGCTAGGTAAGCCCTAAGGTATGATGAGAATGTCTCTTTCTTTAATGGCTCATACATGCATATGAAATTGACTTGGATCTATGTTTCATATGATGAAATGATGCACCTGGTGTCAAACTTTTTGATCTTCTTGAATTCTATGAGGATGTCTAATGTTGATGCATTGATTTACTTGATATTTGGCTAACATCTATCTGTTGAATGTCATGATCCCATAAAGAAGGCTAGCACCTTGAATCTAGTACATGATACTCTTGATACTTATCGTGCATAAGACATGATGGATTTCACATAGAATGTTAGCTCATTAATTCTTATTGATAATGCTTGTGATAATCATGATGGAAAGAAATATTGACACTCTTGCTAGTTTTGGTAATGTTTTGTTGAATGACCTAACTTGATCCTATTGATCATGATAAGCATGGTAACCTTGATGTTAGAGGTATAACTATGAGATTGGTGTTCTATATCTCTTACTACTTGTGGTCATGTCTTGATGGCATATGGTCAAACTGAATTCCCTAACTTGATGAAGTGACTTGATATAAGTGTTATTGTATTCATAATATTTGAGATATCATGTCACATCTGTCTGTTGCCCTAATCTTTCAAGTCTAACCTTTGATGAAAGATTGATTTCATGATGTTGATAGCCATGATAGATATATGCTTATGATTTAACAAATATTTTTTTGTGTGGCACTAGTAGAGACAGGTTGGTGACATGAATGAAGATGAATGAAGTAGATTCTCAGTCATAGGGAGAATATCTTCTCAATATTATTACTCATATTACTATTTGTATTATGTATTTTTGAAGTATGATTTATGTGCATTTTACAGTATTCATCCGTAGCAAAGTCTCAGATCTGAATCTTTTACAGAAATTATGGTTTTTGTTCCAAACGCAGGCACTGAACTAGGATATTTCATCCTTGGATGCACGCATTCCAAGGCCAAGGCAGCGTCGAGGAAGATAAAGACGCTCACATGCTAACCTAAAGAGAGCGTCCAGGGGTTTGACTGACCATCATCCAAAGTTTTTTGAACATGTCTAAATTCTGAATCAAGGTGTCTCTGACATATTCTTCCACTGTAAACTGATTTCTGAAATTTGTTGGGTTAAATTGCTGATAAAAAAAAAGGAAGTATTGTGCACAAAATCAGATTTCCACCTAGAAGATGTCAATACTACAGATGTGTTGCAGATAACAGTAAGAGTTGAAAGCAGGAAAATCTTGAATGTTTTCCATAATATGAACATGAAGTCTGAACTTGTGTTTGCAGGTGATCGGGACATACATATAGATATGTCATTATGTTTGAGGTTTGTGATACAAGGGTTTGGCATGATTTGGATGATTGATATAAATGAGAAGTGTTTGGATTCTTGACATGATGCTTGACAATGAAATAGAACTTTGAATTCATGATTGAGATATGTTTTGGACTAGAGATCTCTCTACGATAACAAATTTTGACTTGACCTGATGGCTGATGATTTGATATGATAATTGTAGATTTTTCCTGATATCAATGCTATGTGGGCATAGTAACCTTCAATGATCTGTGTGAGTATTCAGAAAAAATGGTTTTATATTGACCTCATTGTTCCTAGCACAATGGTTGAAGTATTGATAGTTGTGATTCAGTATGACGATGGAACCTGCATCACTTATCCTTGGTGTATGAATTTACATCCAGTGACAGAAATGACTTTTATTAATATTGCATGATAGATGATAGACTTTTTGGCATGATAATAAATGAATTCAAGACTTGATATGAGCTCTACCTATCACCTGGTTGAAAGAATCAACATTGTGATATTGATGACTTTGATAATAGTTTTGATATGACTTCTGAACTCTGATGAGATGACTTTGTTTATACAACATTTAATTATGTAAAGTTGATTATGTTGGAATAGTAAGGCATTATGCTTATAGAGAACATTGCATGAATCAAGCTCCCCAATCCATATATGTCCATATTTGACAGTTACCTAATGAAGTCAGGATGATGAGTTCCAAGGTATGGCTTTGATTTTGATTATGGTTTTGGTTTTACAAACTGATGATCTATTCTTGTCAGGTGATGAGCCTATGATGCTCTAAGTGAGAGGGAGATGGCTTATGAAGCTCGAAATGATGTATCATGGCATGATTAATCAATTTCTGGAAAGAAATTCCATATTTCAAAACTATTGAAAAACGTTTTTTAATAATGGAAATGCAAATCCTTGGATACTCTGATTAAATTATAAGATGTTGTGAAAAGATACTGTCAAACCTGACATGGCATTTGACAGTTGATTGAAGCATTGATGTTCTGATTTTGAACATATATATCTATATATATATATATATATACTTGATATGCATAGTTAAGTTTCTTCATTCCCATAGAATTTCCACCAACATCCTTTGAAATATTTGCATGAGATGTTCTATATTTAGGCCGAGATATTTCTCCCATGATATGTGACTACATGGATGTATTGATTTTAATAGAGATTATTGATGATGGGAACATATAAGTGCTACCTTAATGTGAGATATGCCATGATATTATTGATGACAAATCCATAGTTTTACACTCGACCAAGATTGAGTATGAAGTTATTAGCATAGCTAGCTACGAGGCATGATGTAGAAGATCCTTATAGATCCATATGATCAGGATCTGAATATGACATGGATACATTGTGATGATATAGAATCCCATAAATATATAGTTGGGACTAAGATACTTCCATTTTTTTAGGCAGTGCAACTATTCGAGACAAACTTAGGCTTGTGATTGGCACCTCCTTGAGAGGGAGGATGATTATGGTATCGTTTTGTGATTTATAAGATTATTTATGATCTAACATGATACTTGATTTTATCTCCTATATGAACAAGAAACAACTACTATTGAGACAAGCAGATACCATATTTGAGTATGATGATAGTAATGTTGATCGAGGACACTGAGCCAACTCTTCCTCCCTGTATGAGCTCCCAAGGTGAGGAATTGAGATAGAGGACTCCTGGGGTTGAGGGAACTCTAGACAAAATGGTATGACCCATATTTGTTACCCATAGGGCTGGAGATGTTGCTCCCCTATCTTCATAGGGCCAGAGAATGCTTCTCCCATGTCTAGTCTCTACAGATTATACCCTAGTTGATATCATACCCACAAGCAGGGCTTGTTAAGAATACCACACCTCTTTTGTCCAGCGAGTTGAGAGTGTACTTGGGGTGTACAACCCAAGTCCATTATGATGTGGGTGTTTTACCACATGACTATTTAAGGTCATCGATCGGAAGATCAATAGGCAATATGATGGGTTGAGATGACCCTATGCAGTTTCGGTTTAAGATTGAGCTCCCTGATGAGATACCAGGGTCGAGGCATGCTCCCCTGTGTGTTTGGATATCCTATTGCTCGATATGGGGTTGTAGATGTATAACCCCCCCATGATATTTTGGGTCAAGATGTGCTCCCCAATGTGGTTACAAGTTGAGATCTACTCCTTTATGATATGCTCTCTAATGATGATTGATGATGAGATTCTGGGTAGTATCTTGATGGATAGAGGGTGGTATCTTAAGCTCCCCTACGGTATCAAATATTTCTTCTTCTAGATTCGAGAATGTTTAACATACAAGCAGAAGCAACCAAGACATGAGCAGGAATAATTAAGGAATAGATCCAGATGTACATTAATGATTTGTGATGTTGAGACACTTTAGATTATCATGGTATGATGACTACATGACAAAGATAATCAGTGATGATGCATGATGACACTTGAAGATACTTGAATGGCATATTGATTGATGGACATATATTGGCAGTTGGACTTCTCCCTAGTTGAGAGGGAGTGTTAAAATTATGCAAATGTGGTTAAATTATAGTTTTTATAGCTCATAAGATGAAGATAATAATTTTAATAGATTCCTCTTTTCTAGAGGACCAAAATCGACCTAAAGATCACCTTATTGGGACAAGCAGAAGTTGTTTTTTGAATTTATTTATTTACTCATGTATATTGGTTTAGGTCGGCCCTAAGAAAATGTACAATTGGATAGGTTGGACTCAACATCAAGTGGACCCTCATGAAAGCCTATAAATATAAGAGACCTCAAGATCATTTGGACACAATAATGAAGCATTATCTTCTGTCGTTGATTGTTTGGTTCGCACAAGTCTGATGGAGGAAAGCTTGCACAGAAGGTCTGAAATTACAGGATTGAAGCTCGTACGTGTCTAGGGTTTCTGAGTCTCAGGCACTCGCACATAACTAAGGTTTTTCGTCCCTAGAAGTTGGCACAATATGGTCATGGGAGCATCCAGGAATTCTCGGATGCATGCACAGAGTGTTTATGGGAGCGTTCGAGAGGATAGGGTTTATGTAGTCTAATTTGATCCCCAGACGCATGCATTGAATGGTATAGGGAGCGTCCAGGCTACCATAGATGCTCACACATAATCCTGATGAGAGAATCTAGGGTTTGAGGAAAATCTGTGTATGTTTGGTTGCCGGGCACCCTCACTAAGTTCTCTATAGAGTGTCCAAATCTGTCGTAGACACTCGCACACAGTATCTCTACATGCATCTAAGACCTAAATATGAGTTATCAGTATGCAACAGTGTTCAACACAGTTACAATTGTATCCAGCAGTTAACTATAGTCAGTGAAAGTGCATTACAACCCTCAGAATCAAGATCTTTGAGTATAAGTATGTTTAAGGTCATGTTATGGATGTTCTAATTATTTTTGTTGCATTGATGAAGATATGGATCATTGTACTCTCTTATGTTGAATCATTTGATGACGATATAAGAAGAATAAGAATTTACAAGGGTTTTCCATGTAGTGGGTTTTTCCCCTGGTCTTGGACCAATCTTGGTGTATCTATGTGTGCATGCTTTTATTCCATTGTTCCTTTATGTTATGTTGCATTGATGATGATGATGTTGTTATTTCTACATAATTGCATATGACGCACTAATCATGCTTCTGTTGGTCCTTGGACGTGTGGTTGAGGTCAAATGGGGTGGGCTGGCTCCCACCACCCCCACTGTAGGCATTTAATGAATCTTTAAATATATAGTCATGGGCCTCCCTTTTCAGTGGATGCGGATGTGGTTCATTGGATATACATGGGGGTTATGAGGGTGAGGTCACGGGTTCAAACCCGCTCTCCCCCATCGCATTATTTTACCAAATATTTCGAGACCCATAGTTTATAACCTTATGATATGCAATTTAGTTTAATATGCCATTTGAACATTCAGACTTTGGGTTAATTAATATTTAAAATTATATATATATATATATATATATATATATATATATATATATATATATATATATATAATTTAAAAATTATATAATATAACATAAAAATTATATATAATAATATTTAATTGAATAATAAAAAAATCAAATTCCAACTTGGAGGCCAATTAGGCAATTTCCCTTGCATACAACCACACTAGCGAATCTGGAGGTGACACTTGTCACACCCCCATTGGATGAAAACTAAAGAAGATTCCCCTTGCTAACTGGACTGCCATGTCATCATTCTGTCCCATTCTGCAATTTTTTTAATTGTTTAGGAAAATGAACAGTAGTCATTTTCTCCTTCATCCGGACTCCATTTTTGACAAAATGAATTATATTGCAATCGTCTTGATGAGACAGACGTAGCCATACAGTTTTCGATCCAATCTGAGAAATTTGAATTTTTGAGATAAATATTGAGCACCTGATCATTCCTCCCCACTAAAAGCCTTTTGGACCCCAAAAGATACTATTATCTAACAAGTAGATGAGGGTACATCTCCCTCATCTTTCCAATCTCAATCCATTTGGCCTTTGACAAATTTGTTTCCTTGATCTCCTCTCTAAGGAAATCAACATTCACTTGCCTTGAGGACCTCGTTTTATACTTGTAATTGTCTTTGCCCTTTTCAAGCTGATCTTGCACTGTTTGTTGCACCATTTTTAGTCATTCATAGAAACTCATGGTTTTTTCCATGTCGCCATCAAAAGCAACATCCTTCTTACCAATATGACATAACAAAATGTAATGCAAATGGATGAAAATTTTCACTACTTGGTTTACATGACTCAAGCCCGATTGTACATCTTGAAAGTATGAAATTTTATGAATGTAACTTTCATGTAAAACATAATTACGCTTGAATACAATAGTTACATAACCAATAGGCCTAAAAGGCATAACAATGAAATTGCTTCTTATACCTCTTTTATACCTTCGAACCAAGTGAAATTTTTGACAAGTATCCATCCAATGAAAGTGCATGGATCACTGCAACTTAATCTTTATACCATGAAAATATTCTGAATGAAATAAGATGGTGAAGTTTCTTGCATAAACCTGAAACTCAAATGAACCTTTCAAGTTTGAAAGAGCATAAAAAAGAATTGAACTGATCTTTTGGTTTGAAGCAACACATGCCTCTTGTTGTTTTCCTCCCCACTAGAAGACTTTTCACACACATGACAATGCATGCCAAGGAGCTTCGAAAGAAGAAATGTCAACAAAAACTATCCTCCAACATTGGGATGCTCCCAACAAACCTCTTATCAAAATAATGATCTTGGGCGTTGACCAATCAACAATGGCATACAAATTGGAGAGGCTTGCCTTCAACCTACCTCCTCCAATATCATGGCCCAAATGCATCAAAGAAGTGAAACCCAATTTGTACTTTGATATCTAAACATCAAATAATTTTCCTTCATAGATGACATGTGCATAAGAAAACTTTCTCAACATGTTTATGTCACCCAAGTGGACAATTTCTTCAAGAAAAAACTATTTTCTGCCATAATTCAAATACATGTATGTAATAGAAGTGCTACAAAGAACATACAACATTAAAAGCCATACAAACCATTCTTGTTTGGTGTTATGGATATTCTTGCACTGACCTCTTTTTACAACTTTGCTTTGGTGAAAACTACTCCTTTTGTCCTCTTTCTTGAAATACTTACCATTCCTCTTTGTCACCATAACCATCAGTGCACAACATGGCATAAGAGATGATTGAATGAGCCCATTGTTCAACAAAATTTTTCAATGCATTGGTGTCTCTACACTTTGCAATTTTGTAAACCCTTGCATGCTAACATCACAAAGAGAAACCTCTTGCTGCAAAGATATTTCATGTGAAGTTTCTTTCTCTTTGAAGGACGATTCTTTCACAACCTGAAATACTTCATCACTCTAATGAACTGAACCAACCAAATCAGAATTGAAACTTTCACTACATGCAACAACATTTTCATAAACAATATCATCATTTGGCTTGAACATGAGAAGTACTAAACTTTTACTTGAATTCACTAGTCTTTTTGCCTGTCCTGTATTTACCAAAGAAATATTTAGCTTCTTGCGATGGGCTCTCACTATGTACTCCACACCATCCTTGAACAAGTGATACTTGTTTTCATGGTGGTAAAAGACTGATTTCTAGTCATACAAATATGGACTACCCAACACCATACCTGAAATATCAAGTGGTACCACATCTAACTCTACTTTGTCAACAAAATTTGCAGTGATTGCAAACTTAAACAAACATTTTATTGTAACCTATAAACTTGTGTCTCTTGTTATCCATCCCAAAGGGTATGGTTTATGATGAGGTACAGTTTCAAGATTCAATCTTTAGAGATTAGTTTCCCTTTGACCCACTGTCAAAGAGTGTGTCAATCTTGGTGTGTTTAGATATGACCCTAACATGAAATAACTCAATTCATCTATTTTCATCTGGAGTAGTAGTATTGTTACAGTTTTGTGAACTAGTGCTTGCAATATCTTGTCTTCCTTTGATTCCCATGACAATGATTTTGTTTTCATCACCTAATTCAGAACCTAAATCTTCTTGAGTGATAGCAATGGCTTTTTGTTTCCCTTTATTGTTGAACTTATTTGGTCTCATTTATGGATGCAATTTCCAACAGTGGGCTTCATCATGCCCCTCTTTGGAACAATGTTTGCATGTGATTTTCTCCCCTTCTTTCTTCACACTTGCATTCTTATTTCCCTTCCATTTTCCTCCTTTTTCTTTTTCCTTACCCTTGAATGGCTTTCTCTTACTACCCTCTTCCTGAATGTTCTTTCCTCTAGATTCAAGGTGTGTGGCTTGCACACATACCTCATCTAAATTATTTGGGTTAAACATAAGGATAGTATGTTTCAAATAGGAATGTAAACCCCCAATATATTTGAGAAGTGTATCTTGAGAATTCAAATTTGCTCCTAATAACAAAGCCCTTTTTCTAAAATCCTATGTATAATCTTGGATGTTTGGCCTTTAAGCTACCTAGAATTCTGCCAACCATAATGGATTCTTGCATATAGGCCAAAGGATAAAACAGTCTTTTAATTTCAGAAATAAATTCAACCCAAGTGATGGATATATTACCATGAATTCTCATTTCCTCTTGAGTCTTTGCTTCCCACCAAACTAGTGCAACTCCTTCTAGCCTCAGTGAAGCCAACTAGATCTTTATGTCGTCTTCTTGAAGGTTCTAAATTCTGCAGTATACCTCCAACTATTGAATCCAATTGTCCAACCTTTCTGCATTCACTTCTCCATTGTACATGGGAAGTTTGAATTTTATGTCCAATTTCAGTAATGGAGTTTTTCCTTTTGGGGTTTTGGAATGAGTATGGAAAGTTGCAGTAGTGGTAGTGGAAGATGATGTTGTGTGGGATGATGAAGATTATGAGGAAGATGATGAGGATGGTGGAGATGGAGGTGGCTTTCCACCATTCCCTTTGGAATCCTTCTTCTCATCTTTTTTTTCCTCTGAGGTTCCTTCTCCATGTGGAGGTTTAGAACCCTCTCCAACCATTATAGTGTTCCTCTCTTCATGGAGGACTTTAACCATCTCAGTCAAAGTATAGAAAGCTTTCTTGAATTCTTCCTCTTCTAAAGAGGGACCTTTGGGCTCTCTTTCTCCAGACATAATGGCTATGGATTCAGGCTCAGAAATTTGTACTGATTGTACCTCTTCAATCTCAATTGAAGGAAAAACTTGAGGAGTTTTCAAGTGCAGCTAGAATTGGAACTTTGGGTGGTGGAGATTGTGGTCTTGTGGCTCTCCTTCTTCTAGGCATTAGCTCAAGAGTTGCAGCGAATAGCTTCCCTTCTCCTCTCTGCAACTCTAACCTTGTAAGCATCACAATTTTGCAACCATTAAAATCCTAATTGCACAAACTCAAGCAAGCAAGCAATTCAACCTTGAGCTCTGATACCAACTTGATCTGTATTTGTGTTTTATTGTGCTAATAAAATTACAGATTAATAAACATGTGCTTGCTTCTTTCTTTTTGTGTTGAAGTTTCCTTAGTAGTTGGTGCTTACAAACAAGTAAATTTCCTTAAGTTAAACAATACATTCATGAGAAAAATATCTTCAAAAATGAATAATGAGTAGTGAATATGTACAGTACATCAAACCATAAAAGAGACACATTAACATAGTGTTTTGATGAAGGATTTCACCCCTCCTGGGCTACATCTCCTTGGTCCAGCTTCCATGGCTTGGGCCTCTGTATTAGCTTAATGTGGAAAATATTATGTTTACAAATATTTATGGCTCCTGATACCTACACCGATGTGTTTAGAAGGTCCAAATTAGATAAGAACACTTCTTTTTTATCTCAATTTGGTCGAAAATTGAGTAAGTTATGGCTCAAATAGTTTTTCCTAGAAAACCTCCACTAAATCTGGAGAGACTCTAATTAAGTCCGCCAAGTTTGGTGGCAGTTCCGGATTTGGCGGCTTTGCCATAAATTCTGCTAACTTAATAAATGTTTTAATTAGGCTTAAACGTGGATTAATCGTGCACTAATCACGCTTCTGTTGGCTCTTGGACGTATGGTTGAGGTCGCATGGGGTGGGGGCTGGCCCGCAAGGCTAGCTCCCACCACCCTCGTAATTGGAATTTAATAAAGCTTTAAATATATAGTTGTGGACCTCCCTTTTCAATGGATGCGGTTGTGGTTCGTTGGTGATACATGGGAGTTATGAGGGGGAGGTCATGGGTTCAAACCCGCCCTCCCCCATCGCATTATTGTACCAAATATTTCGATACCCATAGTTTATAACCTTATGATATGTGATTTAGTTTAATATGCCATTTGAACATTCAGACTTTGGAATAACTTAAATATAATATATATATTAATTATATTATAATATATAATTTAAAAATTATATAATATAACATAAAAATATATATAATAATATTTAATTAAATAACAAAAAATAATCAAATTCCACCTTAGAGGCCAATTAGGAAATTTCCCTTGCACACAACCACAGTGGTGAATCCAGAGGTGACACTTGTCCCAACCCCATTGGACAAAAACTGAAGAAGATTCCCCTTGCTGACTAGACTACCATGTCATCATTCTGTCCCATTCTGCAATTTTTTTAGTTGTTTAGGAAAATGAACAGTAGGCCTTTTCTCCTTCATCCGGACTCCATTTTCGACGAAACAAATTGCATTGCGATCGTCTTGACAAGATGGACGCAACCATACATTTTTCGATCCAATCTAAGAAATTTGAATTTTTGAGCTAAATATTGAGCACCTAATCAATCCCAAACATATCCAAGGCTTTGTAGACATTTCTAACCCACGATTTACTAGCCATCATTACTAATATCAAATCATTAGTGAATAAATTTCTTATTTCTTCTAGGATTGTAAGGTTATTATTCAATAGATCTTGAGAATTCTTATTGGTTCTCTTTCCATAAACCCTTTTCAGATCAAAATACCTTATAAAAGTCTTTGGTAAGAAATCCTCATGGAGTATCTCCCACTTGGATTCTCTTTTTGGTGGAGTCATTAGGTGAGTTAATTGGATAAGAGTTTGTTTCCTCCTCATCAAATACATGAAGCATAGAATTTTAAATCCAGGGTAAGGACTTTGTCCCTAATAATGGCATTAGAGTGTTATCACCTAAACTTGCACCCCTTAGACTAAATTCTTCACAAGGTACAAAGCTTCAGTGTAACTTGGAAGAGCTGCTAATGTCACCTCAATAAATACAATCCCAATACTTTGATGCACAATAATATCATTTTGTATTAATAAAACTTAGCTACCTAAAATAACTTGCTAGTGGTTTATAAGGGAGTATACTCTCCACCTATTAAATGCCTTTGAGTTTTTGAGAATTCACATGTTTCCTTATGTCGAAAATGGCAACAAATAGCAGTTCAGGTATCAGTGTTGGACATAGCAACAAGGAATGAAAAATGGAAGTGCTAAAAATAGCATTGCTATAAATGGCATTTCGGGATGGATTCCAATTTTATTTAGTCCCTGAACTAAAATAGAGAAGTAAAATTCGAATTTGATCTTCGCACATGTTTGTAAAATAATTAATTAATTCATCTTGAGTTAATTAGTTGTAGAAAATCAAACATGAAGTCTATGTAGGGACATGCAATAGTTCCTCCATTGATTGAGGAATTTATCCATCAGTTAAAGAGATAAGGATGAGTTGTAATATTGAGTTGTAATTAGTTGGCTCAGTTAACTAAGTCAAGTCCAGTTAGATTAATTCAAACAGTTTGTTGAATTAATTGTGAGTTCAGTTAGTTAATGCTTGCATGCATGTAACTGTTGCACTTCATATAACTAAATATTCTCTCATAAATAACTCATGCATGTCAGTTTAGTCAGAGACCCAGTTGAGATCAGAGGAAGGGACAGTGTACTATCAGTTGGATGAATTTTTTCCTATAAAGGAAACTCGTCCATACAGAAGGATTTATCTCCTTCAGGATTGCGTAGTTACTATTAGGCCAAGTGAGCAGTGTGAGGTGGGAATTCACATGTGTGGAAGCACTAGACCCCAAGAAAAACTGTGCAAGGAAATAAGAGGCTTGAAGGGTAGAGGAGAAGGTTTATGAGAGGCCTTTGACTATCTATGAGCAACAGAGGGATTGTACTGAGAGCTGGTTGGCTTCCAAGCTAAAGCTTTTTGTAATTTTGTGACTATTTTCCACTTGTATGATAATACAGAGTTGGGTTTTTAGGCTAAGGCTTTCCTTGAGTTATTTCTTCTGTGTTTATGTGTGATTGCTTCTCATTCTCAGTTATATATGTTCTTGTTTGATACTGCCCATATGTGATAAAGCTTCTGCAAAGTGTTGCAGAAGTAGATCTTGTATTGTGTTTTAGTATATTGCATAATCTGTTGATCTATAGTGGGAATTTCTACATGGTATCAGAGCAAAAGTGATCAAGGCGAAGAACAATATACAAGAAGGAGGAGTTTGAAGGTTGTGGTTCCTAAATATAGAAATTGAGTTCTTATCACATCTCAATTTCACCTATGGTATTCAATGGTTTAAGATTCGAGTATGCCCTTGATGGCAACTCGAATTATATAGCCTGGAAGGATCGCATGGAGGCAGTATTAGAGGATAACGGTCTAAAGGACTTCATTGATCAAGAATTCCCCAAGCCGACTGATGCTACTCAACTAGCGGAATGGAAGAAATGTGTGGCTAGAGCAAGGAGAATCCTCTTGGAGGGAGTTCGAGACCACATTGTCTCGAGCCTCCATGGGAAGGAGACACCATTTTCGATGTAGAAAACATTGAAAGATCTATATTAGAACAGCAGCGATCAGAGGAAGCTAGCGCTAAAAGACAAGCTTCGTAAGATCAAGTGTGAAAAGGGTGACATGATCTATACATATCTGAACAAGCTCACCACCTGCAGGGATGAGCTTGGAAGTGTAGGGATCACGACCGTTGATGATGACATGGTGAGTCTTGCACTCCTCGGTCTTCCTAAGAGCTGGCATAGCTACCAAGACTCGGTTAACGGAAGAGAAGAATTGCTAGATTTGGAATGACTTTGGTCGTGTCTGATGCAGGAGGAGATAAGAAGAAGCACCAGAGATGGATCTTCTTCATCCAAGGAGGATGAAGAAAATTGTGCCTGAGCGAGTAAGGCAAAGAAAGGGAAGGAGAAGGATTCTCATTCTAATTCGAGTTCTTCCCATGGTGGGAAGAAGTTTGACAAATCGAAAGTGTGATGCTTTCGTTGTCATGAGGTGGGCCATTTTTCTACAAATTGCCCACTGAGGAAATCCAAGAAGGGATCTGTGGAAGGATCAGAAGGTGAGGCACTGGCCTCACAGTTCGAGTTGGATTTCACACTTTTCGCATGCATGGTTTCATCCATGGTGGGAAGTGGTTG
>APFE031670749.1:5759-45967 GCA_000404065.3 Pinus taeda
AAATTCCGTGAACTTTTCTCCACATGAAATAAACTTTTATAAACTTTTCTCTGCATAAAATTCCATGAACTTTTCTCCACATGAAATAAACCTTTCTCTGCATGAAATTCCATGAACTTTGCTGCACTATAATTTATCATTTGAGATGAGTGGGTTTCCATCAAGTACAACATATGTATCATAATTCCAATATGTTTTCCTCCTGTCTGACAAATCACGCACCATAATGCAGGCGCTGCGCTTGGTCTTGCTTGTGCCTCTGGTCTTAATGGCATCGACACTCCTCTCACCAAGTAATTCACAAAAACTGGATAGTGGTCCTTGTCATACCCCTGGCCTTACATTTTATGCACCATACTCCTCGCGCATCTCTAGCCGATTTGTCTTGTCCTGTTTTAAACTCTGCATTTCCAGACAAAATTTTTGCAGTTGTGTAGGTTTTAACCCCGTGAATAAATTACCTTCATACAAATTCTAAAAACACAGAAAATAAACAATGCGAGAGCATAACACATAAAACACATATACACAGAGACTTCCCCTGCATCCCAAAACCGGGACTACCAGCTTGATTTTTCATTATGTTCCTTTCAATGTTACAATACATATTTATACATGCCTAAGCATCCAATACCATGGACCGAAAACCATTGCATCCAAAACCATGGACCAAAAACCATCGCGTCCAAAACCATGGACCGAAAACCATCGCGTGCAAAACCATGGACTGAAAACCATCGCGTCCAAAACCATGTGCGAAAAACATGCACAAAACCATAGGTAGGTTCGCCCAACTTAATATAGGGTCCAAAACTAAAATTTTCTGGGGCACTGCCCTCTACCCCATAGAGTGGGGTTATCTGCACCCATCAAACCTCCTGTGACTCCCCCTGCTATGCAATCGACGCAATGAAAAGGGGGCTCCACCCCCCTTCTAACCCCCAGTTAATTACGTGGGCTAGTCGTGGAAAGAATATAACATAACCTAACATTCTCCCACTTGTTGTTTTATTTCCACAGGGGGCCACAATAGAGCTTAGTCATTTATCCAGCCCTGCAATTCCCATTGTTTCTCTACACCAAGAGAAATTCTCTGATCTCACATATTTTTTCAATGCATCTGTAGTATTCTTCAAAGTGTCCGCCTTTAGCAGCAACACCTTTTTGTCTTCTATCATATCCCTCACAAAATGATACTGAACATGAATGTGCTTTGTCTTTGAATGATATTCAGGGTTCTTTGCCAAGAAATTTTCACTTTGGCTGTCACAGTCTATCCTTATAGCTCGCTATACTAACCCCATACTTGAACACAATCTCTGCAGCCAAATTGCTTCCTTGCTTGCATGAGTGGCTGCCATGTATTCTACCTCTGTAGTTGATAATGCCACTGTAGATTGTTTCTTACTCATCCAACTGACTGCACCTCCAAATAGGTTAAATACATACCCACTTGTAGATCTTCTCTGATCCAGATCTCCAGCCTAGTCTACATCAACAAAGGCAAAAATATCCAACACTATGTCCAATATTGGTCTTCCTTGGTAGCACAAACCATAATCACTGGTGCCACGAAAATACCTGAAAACCCGCTTCACTACTGTCCAATGCTCCTTCCCTGGTTTTGACATAAATCTACTCAATACTCCCACTGCATGTGCAATGTCTGGTCTAGTACAGACCATCACATACATCAGGCTACCGACTGCACTTACATATGGAACACAGGACATGTCCTCTTCCTCTTCTTTTGCCTTGGGACACTGTTCAGTAGATAACTTTACACCTACAGGAATAGGAACCTTCACCGGTTTACCATCTTGCATATTAAACCTCTACAATATTGTCTCGACATACTTCCTCCGGTTTAATCAAAGCTTCCTGTTTGTTCGATTTCTTTTAATTTCCATGCCTAAAATATAGCTTACAACACCAAGATATTTCATGTCGAATTTGGAGGACAAATGGATCTTCAAATCCTGGAAAATTTCTTTGTCATTTCCAACCAGCAACATATCATCCATATACAAGACCAGAACAACAACACAATAACACAATCACCAATTAATTTAAAATACATACCATGATCTGCTTTGTCTCTGGTGAAGCCAAGTCCCCATATGAATGTATCAAATTTCTGATACCATATCCTTGGTGACTGTTTTAAGCCATACAAAGACTTCTTTAACTTACATACCAATTCTTTCTTACCCTTCATCGCAAAGCCTTCAGGTTGCTTCATGTAGATACCCTCTTCTAGATCCCTGTGAAGAAATGTTGTCTTCACATCCATCTGTTCTACCTAAAAATAAAAATAAACAACAATAGATAAAGGTAATCTAATAGAAGTTACCTTGGCAACATGAGAAAAAACATCACCAAAATCAATTCTCGGCACCTGGGAATAACCTTTTTCTACCAACCGAGCTTTGTATTTCTCCACCTTTCCTTCTGCATTTGTCTTCTTTTTGAACACCCATTTGCTGCCAATGGGTTTCCTTCCAGTCGAAAAATCCACTAGATCCCAAGCCTCATTTTTATGCAAAGATGCCATTTCATCAACCATGGCCTCTTTCCAGAGTTTTCCGTCCTTTGAATCTATTGCTTCCATCATAGTTTTGGGATCATCATCAGTAACAAATAAAACAAATTTGAACAGAAATTAGATGGACTATACCTTTTTGGATGCCTTCTTTCTCGAACTAATGTTCTCACACCTGGATTTTTTGGCTCTTCATATTCTGATTCCTCCTCGGTTGTAGAGTCTGATTCTTCCTCCTTAAGCTCAAACTCTATCTTCTCAGGTTCCTATGATGCAGGTAAGTTCCCTCTACAGACAGAGACAACCCCTCTATCCCTAGAGTGGGTCTAGTCACAACAAGACAAAGACAATAGCTAATTCCTTAAATATTAATTGTTGAAGAGGCCTACCTTATACCGGTGTTTGATGAAGTCTTTGTCACGTCGCTTCAGCTATCGCTTTCTTCTCATTAATGAATGATTCACCTGAAACAACATATGAAAATGAAAAAACACATAATAGAGCACAACAATGAACTATCTACTTATAGAGTCAAGGAACCATAAGATATAAACATACATTTCATACATGATATAGGAAATAATGATTGATTGTATTGATATAAATAACAATAAAGCTTACAACCACGCCTTGAGATCACAAGCTTTCTTGAAGGGTCTGATCAGTATGTCTCCATAAATATTCACTCTCAAAGGTCTCCCAGAAAGGCTGATGAATCTCTCTCACCCAAAAGCACAAGTATGAAACTAAGACAATCACAACAAGGCTTCCTTCTTACAAAACCATTTCACACTATCAATCCACAACATGAAAGGCTATTCTCATACCTCACAAGCTATTGCTAGGCTATCAACAATCCAAACTGTAAGCTATCAATCCAACAAACCAGGAACTAGCTAACTGCCAACTCCAAAAACCAATTGATCATAGCCATGGAGGAAGCTTTTATAAGAGGAGGAGCCTCCATTAATGAGGGGAGAGGAAGCTTATCTTCATGGGAGGTTACTCAAAAGGTGGAACCACTATCTCAAATGAGGAGAGGCGAACTTCTTTGACCCAACAACCAGCTCCAGAACCACTCAAAAGTATTATGTTTGAACTAATTCACCATATATGGGTTGTCGCAGGTCAAACATTGAGACTAAGAGACGACATCGCAAGGCATTATTTCATTTTGAGCTATCGTCGCACGCAGGATACTAATGACCTGCGACAATTTTGAAACATGGGTAAAAAGGGGTCAACTTTTGGATTAATGAGCTTAAGCAATATTCTTGAGTAATATGGAAGATTTGGACACATATTTTGGTATATGACAAAGAGTATATGTCATTCAGGGACCGACTCTATCCAGGATCAAGGGATGCGGGGTCGGTGAGAAAATACTGCGTAACATACGCCCCCTAAAGCATGAAGTTCGAGAGAGTGTGAGGGGTGAAATGCTTTACAAAACCATAATTTAACTGGAATTCCATTGTGGAGAACCTACAGATGCAAGTACAACTAATATCTCTGATAGTGAAAGAAGTACATGTAGTCAAGGTATGGGTGCAACCATCCAAAAGATAAAATAGAATTGGTATGTGGTATGGAAGTAGCCATCTAGTCAAAAAGACCATATTAAAACACATGTATGGTCGCAGCCGTCCAGAAAGACTCAGGTATAAATAATCCATGCAACCTGGACTTGTGTAATCTGAGCCCAGGGTATTGAATCCCGACCTGTCCATCGTACAATTTCTAATATGTGAATAAATGTGTTGAAGTGGAGCATACTATAAAATCACTTGATTACCGGCCAATGATGTGAACTGTTAACAAGTGCGAGAGAGACCACCATTATTGTCAATAGTTCTCAAGGTACTACTAGTACAATCCACAAAGTGTGAAGAATGATCTGGAGTCGAACACTTGTGAAATCACTCGATCAAAGACCAATGGTGCAAGCCTATCATCGAATACAAAGAACTTGCCATTGAGGCCTGCAAGCTCCAAGGCACCCGAAAAGAGTCTATAGATCAACTTCCTAGATAATGAGCTGATGTCGACAGTAAGCAATCCATCACAGGAGGGCCATAATATTTCCCACATCAACGACGTGAGACAAAGGAACACGATGAAGATGGATGAAACAGAGAATAAAAGGAGGATGTAAGGGTGAAAACTGTCGAATGAATAAGCTCTTGAACATATCGGTGACACGAATCCGGAATGCAGCAACATTTTTGTACCAAGGGATCGAAGGTCATGCGAAGACAACATGGATCGAATGGAATGAGGCAAAATGAAGAACCCAAATCCAGGAAGGCCAATGACAAAGTGAGAATATCCCAAACCCGGTGAGAAGCAAAAAAGGTATCGATGTTAAAGAGTGACAAGCTGTCGTAGATAATCAATAGAATATTTCCAAATTTCCCCTCACCATTATTGGCGAGTACCCCAATTATTTTTGAAACACAAGCTTGAAGGGATAGCATATGCTTGCAATATAAGTTTGTCCTTTAGACAAATCCAACCCAATGAAATTTTAACAAGCCCTAGGGAGGAGAAGCTCGGGTCTCATCATGGTGACGCGTCCAATGTCGTTAGGGTCTAATGAGTCTGACATAGGTAAAACTCAGATTTTTTTTCATATTTAGAGAGTTTGAAAAAGACATGGAAAATAAAAATCCAGATGGGCCCTTTTCGTATGTTTGTGTCTCTTGAGCCCAAAAAGGTAGAAAAAGATACTTGAGAGAACCGCTTTACCAATTAAGTCAAGGAGTACTTTTCGTAAATAGTGCCTCCATTACTGGATACACAACTTTTTGCAACCATTAACGAGCTTGAAATGATAAGGGCTCATCAATCGTTTCACGTTTCAAGAGTCAAAAAAGAGCTTAAAGTTGACTCCCCCATTTCATTTCTTTTACGAGTCAAAAGGGAAAGATATTCGACAAGATTTTCATTTTTACGAGTTAGAAAAGAGCTTAAAGGTGACTCATCCTGGAGGAACGAGTGATATAAAGGGTAGCAACTAGTTTCGACAATGGTGGAACTACTCAAAACACATAATGGTCAAGAGGTTGGATAATAAAACCACTCATTGCTGTAGTCCCTCAAGAAAGGAAAAAAAACCAAGTGAAAGCATATGATCGGCCAAAGAGATGGTGGTGTTGGAATGAAAAAACCAAGTCTCATCTAGCGGAAATCAGCTGATAAAAATGGTAATCACAAGATGTAAATCAGGTGTGGGTTCATTTTTACACAAGATCAAACCATGGAGAACTTCGCTTGGATTCAATTTTATGTTTACACAAGCTTGATATAAAAAACTATGTTTGAATAAGTTTCACATGCCCCTAGCATAACAATTCAATCGAGGTACATGCCCCCCAAGCTTCATTGCATTCAACTAGGTGGATGTAATCAAGGTTCACTTTCGAGATCCAAGAAAGACTTGACTGGTATTGTACGAGATCTCAATCAAAGACTCGATTGGGAAAAGGGAGTTGTTTCAATTTTTTAATGAGGTTGAAACAATGAAATAACTATCCTCAAGACATTTGTTTCATTTTTAACGAGGTTGACACAAGATCAAGAACTCTCCTCAAGACCCTTGTTTCATTTTTTAACGAGGTTGACACAAGATCACAAACTACCCTCATGACTCCTTGTTTCATTTTTTAATGAGGTCGACACAAGAAAAGGGCTATCCTTGGCCTCTTGTTTCATTTTTTAATGAGGTTGACACAAGAAAAAGGAACTCTCCTTAGCGAAACTGTTCATGGACCATCTGAGAATAGGGCTCCCAAGAGGTCTTCACTAGACGAAAGGACCATGCTCCGGGAGGAATACAGGTCATTGGGTACTAATGATAGATTGGGTCCCAATTCCCCCAGTACATGATGTACTAGATCATCCACGTGATCATCAATGGAGGCAGAGACGGAATGGGTAGCCACATAATTGACCTATGGCAGGGAAGGTACTGTTGGAAAACAAGAACTGATAGGGGATGATAGTTGCAAAGGAGGTACATGGTGACCAAAGAATGAAAATTGATCTATAGTCACAATTCTTTCATCATGTGGAAAACAAACCACATAGAAAAGTGAAGAAACAAGAGCTCCCATGACATAAATATAGTCGCAGCCAAGGAGAAGATTGAAATCTAATGCACCTTGGAAGACCATCACGTCTATATAGATAGTTTTACCTCCCAAAGTAATAGGTAACTTCAGAAGGATCCCTAAGGGTTGACTGGTTCCTCTGTTGAAAGCCAACAGATTCTGGGTGACAGGCACAAGATGTGGGGAGCCCAAATCTTGCTAAGTAGTGGAAGACATGAGGCTAACATACACACCTTCATTCAAGAGAGTGTCAGGTACTGCCATATTAGAAGTGTGTACGGTGATCTAGAAAGGCACATAAGATGGGAGGCGGAAAGTAGTCAAATGACTCCAATCGAAGGAAAAGATAGAATGACTTGGTTGGGGTATTGCAAGATTGCCCCCATGTGTTGTAGGAATATAAGAAGGAATCTTCGAAGCAACAGGGATAGGAGGGTCACTTTTTGATTCATGAGAATCTGAAGAGATGAGAAGAACATGATCAACATGATCATTATGCTCTTCCGGAACAAAATGAACAACTAGTGTCAAAACCAAGTCGACACTCACTTCGACCAATGGTTGTTCAGGAACAGACATAACAAAATCAGGCTAAGGAAGAGCAGGATGGGCAAGAGATGAATCCAAGTCAATCTCTTTACCAATTTGGGAGGATCAAAAGGAAGCCTCTGATAACCAACAGGAAGTTGGGGTTGAGGAACTGTAAGGCTTTCCAAAAATATGCAAGCTTTATCCATGAGAGGACAAAGGTGAAGAAGATGTTCACCTTCAAATAACCTACAGGGGAATCTAATCTTCCCTTTCTTCTTAGCACTGCTAGTTGAAGGTGTAACATCGACATGATCTTCAGAGGTTGATAAGGATGGTTGATTCATATCTCGAGACCATACTTCTAAGATCCTGGGAATACCAGGATAATCTCGAAGGAAATGGTCACCCTTGCACAACTTACAAGGAAATTTGACCTTCCGTGGAGGATCAGAAAGTTTTTCTATTGGAGGTGCACTTAGAGTAATATTCACACAGTTGGCCTCTTTCTTATCTAACTTCTTCTTCTTCTTCTTCCTCTTCTTCTTCTTAGCCTCTTGGTTACTTGATTTGGAAATTTCACCAGGCGAAGTAGAAGAGGAGGGTGAAGGAATAGGGGAATAAGGCGAAGGTTCAACTCTAGAATCATTGTGACGTGATTCAAATGAAGGAGATGGCGGAGCATGATTCGAGATGCTCAGGATCAACGAGGTTGAAAACAACCAAACAGGTAGGCTAACGGTGAACCCAAGCAGGGACAACGTTGCCATATAAGGAGCACCAAAATTTCCAAAATAAGGAAAAGGACTAAGATTCCCATTCGCAGGGAGACCTTGACTGGTAGACTCTGGAAATGTTTCCATTGGAATTGACTTTGAAAGAAACAATAACTGTAACCAAGAATATTTCGTGGGTAATTAATTTTACAACATTGAAACAAAACTTTGCCTTTTCATATTTTAAGAGTCGAGAGAAGGACAAAAGGTGACCCTATTGCTTTAGAAGTTTAATGAGCCTAAAAGACAAGTGCTCAGATGATCCTTTTACTTTTAAAGAGTCAAAAAGGAACGAAAGTGACTGCTTTGGAATTCTAGGCAAGAGGTTTACCAGAAAAATCGTAAAACCACATATAACCCTTGGTAATAAAATGAAAGAGAAATGACCAAGGAATTTCCGTACTACGGTCAATCTTCCAAATGCCGTGTTCAGTACGTTATGACTCATAATGCGGTAAACTCGGCTGCCTATGGATAATAGGATGATAACCTAGTGGGTTCTCCCAATATATATGTGACGGTATGGGGAGCACAAATCTGTTCTAGAATCTATTGCATCACAAAAGGAGGAATCACCCAACCTTAGTGAAAACAATAGGAACTAGGTTTAATGACACTGGAACTCATCTCTAGCCTAGACCTCTAGATATGTGAGCATTAGGTTGCAATGCATTTTTAGGTTAATTCAATGAATTTTAATAGTTGATCTTGAATTAAATTTCAATTCAAAGGCCTTACCAAATGTATTTCAACAATCTCTAGTATGCAACTACAATGAGAAAAAAACCATTCCTTTCGATTAACGACTACCTAAATGAGGGTAAGGAGTTCATTTCCAAGTGAATGAAGACAATAAACACTGCTTCTAGAGTTTTCCATCCTCTGAATCTACTGCTTCCTTCACAGTTCTAGGATCATCATCAGTAACAGATAAAGAAAAATTTGAACAGAAAGCAGATGGATTATACTTTTTTGGCTACCTTCTTTCTCAAACTGATCTTTTCACACCTGGAGTTTGTGGTTCTTCATCTTCCGATTCCTCCTCTATTATAGAGTCTGATTCTTCCTCCTTAAGCTCAAACTCTATCTTCTTAGGTTCCTTTAGTTGGACTTCATGTTTAATAGCATCTTTTACCTCTCTAAACACTACATCTCGACTGTACACAACCTTCCTTGTTACTGGGTTCCAAAGCTTATAACCCTTTAAACCATCCTTATACCCAATAAAGATGCACTTTTCAGATTTACTATCCAACTTGGTTGGTTTCTCCTTTGGAACATATACATATGCATCACATCCAAATTCCATCAAATGTGAAAGAGAGGGTTTCTTACCAGTCCATACCTCTTTTGGAGTCTTATCCTCCAACACTGATGAAGGTGATCTATTGGCCAGGCAACATGTCTCCACCGCCTCTACCCAAAATTCATGTACTAACCTAGCACCACTGAGCATGCTTCTTTCCCTTTCCATCAACGTCTTGTTCATTCTTTGTGCAACTCCATTTTTCTTAGGTGTGTATGGAGTAGTCTTCTGCCATGCTATACCACACTTCTTATGAAATTATTCAAATTCCTCACTGCAAAAATCTCCACCGTTATCTATCCTCAACACCTTTATCTTCTTCTCTCTCCAGTTTTCCACCAGAGCCTTAAATTCTTTAAACCTGTCAAAGACTTCAGATTTCTTCTTAAGGAAATATATCCATGTATTCCTTGAGAAGTCATCTATAAATGATACATAGTACATAGACTTACCCAGTGATGGAACCTTCGCAGGTCCAAACACATCATTGTGCACAAGTTCGAATATCTGTTTTGCCCTGTTACCACCAGAGGGGAAGCTCACCCGATTCTGTTTCCCATATACACAATTTTTACAGAAATCAAAATCCAGAGAGATATTACTCATACCTTCTACCATAACATTACCACAAAGTATTCAAAGGCCCTTCTCTCCAATATGTCCAAGCCTTTGATGCCACAACGTGGTCTTCTCTCTAGAGACCACTAGATTTTATGCTCCACTTTTAGGAACCACAGAGTTGTTGCACTCATCGGCAATAGTGCTACCTTACAGCTTGTACAGAGTTCCAATCCAAACTCCGTGCATCAATACCAGTGCTCGCCGAACCATCTTGCAGGTTTCCTTCTAGAACACTGTTTTTACACCTGCATCATCCAGCTTGCTTACAGAAATCAGATTTCTGGCTAATGCAGGAATATGCAAAACACCTGGAAGTGTTCTAAACCTTCCAAATTGCAACTTCACCTTTAACTTTCCACGACCAATGATTCTAGCCTTCCTGTCATCCCCCTAGAAGACATCACCGCCATCATATTTCTCATACTCACAGAACCACTCTCTATGGGGAGTGAAGTGCAAGGATGCACCTGAGTCAATCAACCATGCCTCATGATCTACATGTGTACTTGAAGAAGCCAAGTACACATCCCCACCTTCATCTGAGGTGGTTTTTTCCTCTACAGAAGGAGCATCATAAGATCCCTTTCCTTTATCAGGAACTTTAGATTTACAGTCCCTTTTGTAGTGCCCTTCCTTTCTGCATATCCAACACACCAGCCTTACATGTTTTCTTGGAGATTTAGATCTCCCACTCGATGACTTATTTTTGCTTCTTTTCTAGGACCATCCTCATACAGACAAGGCATCACCATTCTAGCTCTCCATATTTTTCCGTCTCATCTCTTCCTTTAGAAACGATGAGACTATTTCATCAAACTGCAAGGCAGTTGCATTGATACCTATTGCAATAACTAGACTATCCCACGAATCTGGTAGAGAACACAACAAATTGATGCATTTATCTTCATCTGAAATTTTAATACCAAAAGATGATAACTGACTTACCACAGTATTAAATGTGTTTATATGCTTTGTCACCGAGTCTCCATCTTTCATCCTCAGGTTATACAATGTTTTCCGTAGGAACATTTTATTCACTAGAGACTTAGATTGGTACAAAGTCCCTAACTTGTCCCACAAAGCCTTCGTCGTAGCTTCCCCTAATACATTTAGCAATACTGAATCTGAGATACACAGTCGTATTGTTCTCTTTGCCTTCAGATCCAACTTCTTCCATTCTTCATGGGTTGCTAAAAGACTTAACTTTGCGACGAAGGTAAGGGACAAAATTTGGTATAACTTGCCTTGCTGATAGTATAAGGCAAGGATATATTATATCCACTGATCTTTATCCACCAACAGATCCTCCATCTTGAGTTTCCACAACTCAAAAATCTAACCATTAAATTTCTCGATCTCTATCTTACCACTGCTCGCCATCTTCTTTCAACACCAGAATCGATCTCACAGATCTCCCACTGAAGAGGGTCTACCATAGGCCTGAGCGAAACCCCTCAGCAACAAAGGTGTCTCCTTGAAGCCAAAAACAACTCTGATACCAAATGTAGGTTTTAACCCCGTACAAAAATTACCTGCATATGAATTCTAAAAACATAGAAAATAAACAATGCGAGAGCATAACACATAAAACACATATACATAGCGATTTTCCCTTGGATCTCAAAATTGAGACTACCAGCTTGATTTTTCATTATGTTCCTTTCAATGTTACAATACATATTTATACATGCTGAAGCATCCAATACCATGGACTGAAAACCATTGCGTCCAAAACCATGGAGCGAAAACCATCGCGTCCAAAACGATGTGTGAAAAACATGAAAAAAACCATAGGTAGGTCTGCTCAACCTAATATAGGGTCCAAAACCAAAATTTTCTACGGCGCTACCCCAGACCCCATAGAGTGGGGTTACCTGCACCCCTCAAACCCCCTGTGACTACCCCCATTACACAATTGCTACAATGAAGGGGAGGCTCCGCCCCATCTTCTAACCCCCTAGTTAACTACGTGGGCTAGTCGTGGCAAGAATATAACACAACCCAACAAGTTGCGGTGGATTTTTTGGACTCCCAGAATAAGATCTTGTATAGGGTTCTTATGCAATCTCATTGCAATCTCCAAAGCTTCGGCCTGGGTGGATAGCTTTTGTTGTGACAACACTGTCCTTAAATGCGGTGTTAGTGACACTAGAAACCATGCGTGGTGCTATCCATCTGTCAAGGTCAAGTTGGCTTCGCGAATCATACTCTTCAGTCTCTGGTCCAGATCCCATGGGGTCTCACCTAGAAGCATCGTGATTTCCTCAAACCCGATAATAAATTGTTTCTCCGATTTTGGCCTGCTAAATTCCCTGTTTAGCACAGCCTAGATATCTATGATCCTTGCATTTGGATGGTCATTAGAATGCTTAATGTACCACGTTAGTGCGTGATCCTGCAACGCGCTTACTAGCGTAGCCTTCTTTATATTGTCATCCACAACTCCTTGTGCATCCCATACAACCTTTACTACGAACCACAATTGGTCTGGGTCTTTGTTCCCTACTCCACTGAATACCGGCAGTTTGATTGCACTTGCCATATTGAACTGTTGTGGTGGCGGAGGTGGTGTGGGTGGAGATGGGGGTGATGATGGTGAAACTTGTGGTGGTGTAGGTGGGGGTTGTATGCACGGAATTCACTGCCTTAGTAGACTGATCTTGCTTCTCGGGGAAACTTTCGCGAGCTCTTCCTCACTTTCCCGTCATGTCAAAATCAAGGGGATATTTTCTATCTCTACGCTACCTTCATTTATGTAGATCCTCCCACTTCGCATAGTCCCAAACATCAATTTATTCACATAACCTGTTTTTCAGACAATAACATTTTGATCCAAGTGTTTAATGATTTAATGTACTTACCTTGTGATCCCTTGAGGAAGCAACGTTCCGCCTCGCTGTAGCTGACGGTTGTATCTACTGTGAACTTGGTGATAAAACCCATATAATTCGATTGAGCCAATAGTCCACAACGCGTATGATCTTATATTTTGATGCTCCTAGTCTACACACCAACTCCAGAGTCCACAGAATCGGTTTGTCGAAACTAGACCTTCCCTGACTGCCTGCTAGCTTCGCGATCCACTCGTACAACTCAGAGGGGAAGGACGCAAAGAAACTTTCACAGATTTTGGTATATAAGTAGCTCTCTAACCACTATTCCTTTGATACTCATGGATTCCTATTTCTCTACGCCGTGAACTCGTGAATCTTCCTGTCCAACCAATCTTCAATTTCATTCTTTGTTTGATTCTAGTGACACGACCTCAAACATCCATTATGCAGATCCCGGTATTGACAACAGAACCATTTGTTGTCTTTTTGGGGCCTGACCTAGGTTTAGCAGTGATTTAGCCAAACAAATCTCGGTACTACAGGCCCTTTCGGCAATAGTCTGCAGAACGTGGGTTGAGGTCTCACCCAAAGTAGTATGGGAGAGTGCTAGAACCAGGTTTCCACACCCTAGATATGTTTGATGGTTTCAAGTGGTCCATGCACGTGGCTACGCGTGCTTACCCATACCTCGCAGCCTGAGATTCTTCCTTCGTGCAGCCCTACCCGGGGACCAAACAATGTTATTACCCAAGTCCTTACTCGCAGCCCGATATTAGGTGATTAATTGAACTTATTTATACACTTTTAGTTATACTTCACAATATTCACAATTCATATAAGTGCACGTAGTAAACAAACAATATAATTGCAAGTAATATAAAACAGGTAATAACTCAGAACAGATACATAGTATTCAGGTAAAAATTCTCTTTATTATTTTCTTCCTTCTGTTACAGACTCAACCTACACTGTGCACTTAGCTGCAGGGGTCCGCGCACTCAGTTGCAGACTTTACTAGGCCTCTGTGCACTCAGCTGCAAAGCCTCTTCCTACTACTACGACCCAAGATACTTAGACTCTTACTCTATGCTCGCTATCTTATTTTATCCATCCAGTTCCTTCGTTACTTTACAACTTAGAGCCTAGATCTATTTATACAATCCCATGGTCTGTGAACCATGGGTAGGCCGACACTACATTCAAAACTTAGGGAGGACAACCCTATGGCTCTAACATACAATTCACACTGCGCCCGCAATTTGTGGAGTTTTTACAATAGTATTACTAAAAACTTGGGCTTTGGGCCCCAAAACATGCTGTGGGGGGATTCCATGCCGAGTAGAAGGGCAACTAGATTAAATCCGAGACCCTTCAACGCGCTGACCGAAGGCTTGTCAGCCTCATTTGATGTCAATAGTGCCCCTTCCAGAAGCACTATTGTGTTCGTCATCTGCGTGCATAACATCTACTCTGCTACTGTGGATCTGAATGCGAGGTTGGTCAAAAGGGTACCAACTTGAAGTGGGCATGCCTGTAATTCCTGCAACTGAGCTTTGAGGGCCCCCAACACAGTCTCGTTCTCCTGCATGAAATCTTAGAGAGGCTCATTTGTGACATCGCACACTGTCTCGCTGATGTCATGCAGATCACCCTCGGTTAGGGTGATTGGGTCAATGGACAATTTTGAGGCCTTGGCCTGATTCCATGACCCTATCCGCTCTGCTAGGTGTTGGCACTTCAGCTATGTGGACGCAGTTCATGGGTCTATGCCTCCTTCTTCTGAATTTGCTTCCTCTGCTTCCTATCCCTATGAAGGTGTTGTTTGGCCCTCGCCCGCCTTCGCAGCTGTTGCCTATGCTACTACTGCTACTGCAGCTTTTTCCTGCTCAGCTACTTTCTGTGCCATGTCCCATGCTTCCCGTACTTCTGCTACTGTTGTTTCCTTCCTTCATTTTTTGGCCAACTGTGCGATTCGCACCTTGGCATCATCTTTCTTCTTTTGAGTTGCCAACTTCTCAATTTCTGCAATGTCTGGGGCACGCCATTTCGGCGGCCATGCCTCCAAGACAGTGAAAATGGCATCGTTAGTGGCTACAAAGGGTAGATTTGTCCACTGCTTTGTCGGGTCCTTGCATGTGCTGATATATATGTTATGCATGTCTTCTTTAAATTCTGTAAAACTTTGCAGATAGTTGTAAACCGTGGGTGACAACCGCGACTTACGGTTGATCCACATTCAGATGTTCATATCCATGAGCACCTAGAAGATCTTGCTATTGCATATCCTTTTAGCATCCTTCATGGCCCAAAACAAAACGTACTTCATGGCCTCTGGTAATTCTCTGTCAATTACGGGGAATTATCTATCCTCCGGCAATTCCCAGCTACGAGCATTATGGACAACAATAGCCATGCATAGTGGAATGTTTTGCCTTGTTCCTGGGCTTCACGGAAATTCTCTAGAAATTCCGTACAAAGGAATTCGGACCAGCTAAATTGGACCCCCTCCACACACTGGTTGGCCAGTGTGACCACCGGTGCTGGTACCTCGTCTGTGGGGCACTTGTGCATAACATTTCCTGTGAGGATTTGGTTACCACGCGTACTGCCTTGACCTTGATGCTGGATATGGCGTAGCCCCTATTCTTATTTTCTAGCTTGTACTTCTTCTTGATGGCCTCCATGATGGAAAAATCACTGCCTTCCCTTCTGATATAGCCATGGGGTCCTCTCCTTTGTATGGAAGTTGGGAGACGCAATGAATCTAGTCTGTTGTGATGGGGATGGGCTCCTCCACCCATAAACACCCATCGTGCAGTAGGTAGAGTAGCTGCCTGATGACGAAAATGGTTATTGGGGGGGGGGTGGAAATGCGACACCTAGAGTAGGTTCAGTAGCCCAACCTTTTCCATTCTGCGCAACCACTTCTGTGGCTCTAATGTTGTCACCACCCCCACGATGTTTTGCTTCATGAGGTTTCGAGTCTCAAGGTGAGGGAAATTCTCATGGTCAACGAGGTCCAAATATTCAAATTTCATGCTCGGCACACAACCCAGGTGCGTGCCTTCAAACATAATGCCATCTAGGAGGAGCAGGGTCTGGAGTGAGCTCTTGGTCTCATCCAGGTCCTTGGGCACTTTGGCCTTCCCTTTCTGCAGGGGGGGGACATAGGTGGGTAGTTTTGTCACAGAGTGCGTAGGCTAAGTATCCACCTCCATGCCTTCATCTTCTTCTTCTGCGATGATAAGCTCTTGCAGATCTTCTTCTTCTTCATCTGTTTCTATAGTGACGGCTTTCCCCTTATCCTCCATTGATAGTTTTCTGCGCAGCGGCTTCCTTGGGGACACGCATACTGGAGCCATTACTTGTTTTTCCTTCTTGGGTCTTGGCATGTGCGGCGATTTCTGGATTTCTTCCACAATCCCGGCACCTTATGGAACATCCCCCTCAGTTAGGGCCTATGTGGTCTCCTTGGTGGTCACTTCTGCTATCTCCAGACCATCCTTAGTTGTTGCCATTGCATCTGTGCTGCAATCTATCACTCACAAATTCAGGGGTTCAATCAATGCTCAGATCACAACACCCAGGGCTTTGCTCAATCGCTTAATTTGCAAATGACCAAGTGTTGTTTTCTTCAACCCTTTTTCTTTTATAACACTTTTTGAATTCGAATTCGACCATTCCCCCCAATTTTGGTTCATTAATGCTTTCTTGGTGGCATATTTTTCCAAATCTTGGCCATAAATCACGTCTTAAATGCCTACCGCCAGCTCCATTTTGCCTCAAGTCGAGCATCACATCATGAATAGTGACTTCAAATATCACTTTTTGGCCAATCCATGTGGCAACACAGCCCCCCATGCGTGGTCACGGAACTTGTGACTCTTTGCTTCTGCGTGCATCTCCAATATCGCACAACTCCTGAATATAATAGTTTATAGTCCCGCGCACCCTTCCAACTACCTAGAGCACTAAGACTGTCCTTTCCTTAGCTAGTTAGGTGGTTGCACGACCCGTGTAGAGTTCCATCGTATCCTCCGTCTTGGTTCCTAGAGAATCCCCACCTTGTATTGTTATGGTCGGCATTGCGCACTTCACCATTTGCAACATGCTACCCTAGTCATTATGATTAGCAAGATGCGGTCCAAGAAAAGGCATCAGACTGATCAATTCACGACAATAGGCCTTAACCCTATCATCGGGATCACACGCACCCTACCTTACCATTATGGTCTTTTGGCCAAGAAAATCTTTCTTTATTTCATCCTCCATCTTCTTGACTTTCCCATCCATCAAAGTGCTTTTCTTCCTTAACCGTACCCTTTCTTCTTCAAGTTTGTGGAGTCTAAGTTTTTCCTGTTAGATTTCTTCCTCAAGTCCCATGTGTTTTGTTTCTTGCGGTTATGTGATCCCTCATTTCCGGGCTTCGCGAACCATCGTATCTACGGGTGCTACTATTGGCGGACTAGGCTTTGCATGCTCCATAGGGATTATAGCATCTGCTTCATACTTTAGATTTGGAAGTGCCCACATGGTTAGGTTTTTTCAGATGTTATTTTAAGCCCAGAGAACTGCTAGTACATGCAGGTCCTAGTCAGTTCATTTCACATGGTGGACCATGTTCAGTGCTTCACATATTTTTTCAAAAGCTTCTGTGTGAATACGCTTCTGTGGGCTTGGTCTTACCATACTTCTTGGTCCCAACAAGAGGGGTCATCCATGCCATTTTTTTGCCCACTCCTACTTTTTGGTCGTGTTTCTTATCGCGAGGACGGTGTTTGTCCGTGTAGACTGCGCACCATATGTATGTACCCATCTGGAAAGGTGGGTGTGCGGGCTCTTTCACCCATCATACTTAGCTTTCATCATCATCTGAGGCTTTCCAAACCACATGCACATCATCCATCTACATTCATGCCAGTGCTAAAATTTTTTTTGATGCGTACCCCACCATCTTGCGGGCATAGCACCCATTTCAGAGCATCGAAACACTGTTGTTCTGGTAGTTCTCTCTCAAATTTGTTCAGGAAATCATACACCTCACTAAACCCATCATACATAAGCAAATCTCTTACCTCTGTTGCCATGCAACACAGTGACCTTGTCGTCATGTTACAGTTGAGTGTGGTTACCTCGTGTAACCAGTTCTAGCATTGTTTTATTTCCTTGTCTGAATTTGAGGTGTAGGAGCTTTCGCGCTCCCATGAGTGTCTGCCATTTGCTATTGGATTTACCCAGTATTTCTCCTGCACGGTTACCTTGTAGATACAGTCTAGATCGTCATCGCTATTGTAGTCGTGCTCTGGTTCTATGTAGCGCGATCCTTCCACAGGGTCTAAAGGTACCACTACGTGCAATCACTTGTTCTCCAAAATCATCTTGCGCTTCTTTAGATTTATTACTCCATTCATGTCAGTGGCCGAATATATTCCCATTAGCATGGAATAGGGATTGCTATCATCAATAATCTCTCTCACTTCGAAATCTTCCAGTGCGCTCGCACGTTCGATATATACCACTATCCCTTGCAATCTCCCCATAGGTAGGATCTTTTCTTGGTTTGCCATTCACAATTGAATAGGAGACCATTGCAGCGCATGCCTGCCCATGCGCTCCCATGTCTTCTTTGGCAAGACTTTCACGTCTGATCCTAGATCCAAGATCACTTGATCCATTTCATATTCCCTGATCTACGTGGTCAATTTCATCCCTCTTCCTGTTCGCGTTGTGTGCTTCCCGAGCTTCCAGACTATGTGCAATTCTCCGGGCATGGTTCCAGTGCATCTAGTGATGAGTTCTTGTAGATCCTTCATAGCTTTGCTATCATGTAGCAGCTTCATGCATGTCTCCAAAAATGTAGTGAGCATTGATGGGTCCATTTCTGGTTCCAGGTTTTCTTTACTTCCTGAAATGGAGGCATCTGCGAAGCTCTTCTTAGCTTCCATGAAAGTCTCCTTAGCGCACTCTAAATCAAATTATGGTTCCTTTGTTGGAGCCTTGTGAACCCTGGCACTCTCTTCAGGCTACTTACCTTTGTCATCTCCTGTCGTGATACCACTCCAGAGCATGATATTTACATTATGGTATTCCTCACGTGGATCGAACCTCATCATTTGCAGGTTCTAAGTCAGGGGAGGTTGGAGTGCTCCTTTATCGTGCAACATCGCTATCAACGTGGGATAGTCCTCCATCTCATGATAAAACTAGGTACAATATAAGCATGATGGTCTCATTGGATTTGTACAATTGACGAGCATAATGCCCTAGCCCTTCACAATTTTAACATATCAGCTGCTGCGACCTCTTCCTGGTCCCATTCCATCTCGACCTCGTCCACGCCCTTGAAATCCATTGCGCGCCATCCCAAAATTTTGATCAAGGGCCCATGTTTTGGTCTAAACTCTGTAGGTAGGAGTACAATCCATCATCAGTTCATAACTTCTATAGGTACGCTCATCGTGGCATACTGACCTACAAAAATTAGAGAACAACTTCTGGGAATTCTACGTATACTTCTGTAATATATGGCATTTAACTGTAGCATGCTTTCCTCCTATGTGACAAATTGCACACCCTAATGTAGGCTCCAGGCCCAGTCTTGCTTATGCCTCTGGTCTCAATGGCAATTGTCCTCCTCCCACCAGGTAGTTCGCGAAGACTGGACAATGGTCCTTGTCATGTCCTTTGCCCTTGCATTTTACGCACCATATCTCCTCGCGTGCTTCTGGGCGAGTTGTCCTATCTTGTTTCAAACTCTACATCTCAAGGCACAAGTTTTTCAATGGTGCTTGGATCTGTTGAACTCATAGGTTAGGATCTTATATTAGGGTCTCGCACAGTCTCATTACGATCTCCAAGGCCTCGACCTGAGTAGTTAGCGTCTGCTATGAAAACATGTTCCTTAGATGTGGCATTAACGATTCTACAAACCATGCGTGGTGTTTCCCATCCGTCAAGGTCATATTGGCTTCATGAATTGTACACTTCAGTCTCTGATCTAGCTCCCAGGGGGTCTCACCTGGAAGCGTCATGATTTCCTTAAATTCGATGATCAACTATGTCTCTGATTTTGGCCTACTAAATTCCTTGTTTAGTGCAGCTTGGATATCCACGATCCCTGCGTTTGGATGTCATTGGAATGCTTAATGTACCAAGTCAGTGCACGATCCTATAGAGTGCTAACCAGTGTTACTTTCTTTATATTGTCATTTGTGACTCCTTGTGCTTCCCAAACAGCCCTTACCACAAACTAAAACTGGTATGGATCTTCATTCCCTACTCCTTTGAATGTGGGAAAATTTATTGCGCTTGCCATATTGAACTGTGGTGGTGTGGGCGAAGACGGGGGTGAAGATGGTGAAACTGGTGGTGGCGTAGGTGGAAGTGGTATGTATGGAATTCACTGCTTTATCAAACTGATCACACTTCTTGGTGAAACCTTCACGAGCTCTTCCTTGCTTCCTCGTGGAGGTGAAATCAAGGGGCTAGTTTCTAGTTCTATGATACCTTCATTTCTGTCAATCCTCCCACTTCGTATAGCCCGAAACATCAATTCATTCACATAACTCACCTCTCACACAGTAACATTTTAATCCAAGTGTTCAAAGATTTAATGTACTTACCTTGTGGTCCTTTGAGGAAGCGTTGTTTTTCCTCGCTATAGTTGACTGAAGTATCTACCCTGAACTTGGTGATAAATCCTCCTATAATTCGATTCAAGCTAATGATCCTCAACACGCGCGATCTTATATTTCGATGCTTCCAGTCTGCGCACCAACTCTAGAGTCCACATAATAGGTTTGTCGAGCCTACACCTTCCTTGAATGTTTTCTAGCTTTGCGATCCACTCATACAAATCAAAGGGGAAGGATGCGAAGAAAATTTTGTGGATTTCCGTATATAAGTAGCAATCTAACAACTGTTCCTTTGATAATTATGGATTCCTATTTTCCTGCGCCGCGAAATTGTGAATCTTTCTGTCCAACCTCTCTTCAATTACTTTCTTTGTCGAATTCCAGTGATATGACATCAGACATCTCTGTGCAGATCCTGGTCCTAGCAACAGAACCATTTGTTCACTTAATGGGGCTTGACCCAGGTTCAGAGTTAAGTTAGCCAAACAAATCCTGGTACTACTGGCCCTTTTGGAAATAGTTTGTGGAACACAGACTGAGGTATCACCTGAAGTAGTATGGGAGGGTGCTAGAACTAGGTTTCCGCACCCTAGATATGTTTGAGGAGTTCATCTGGTTTGCGGTTTGACCCTACGCGTAGGTTGCTTTGCGCACTTTCCCATACTTCGCAACCCGATATATTACCTCTGTGAAACCCTACCCAGGGGCTTAGCACTGCATTCTGTGTTATTACCCAAGATCTTACTGGTATTCCAACATTAGTTACTTAGCTTTACCTACTTGAGTGATTTAAGTGTACTAAACAATATAAATCATTCATACAGGTGCGCATAGTAAATAAAAAATACATTTGAAAATTATATCAATCATTCATTAACCCAATAACAACTACACAAAATGATAACAAAACTTCTCTTTATTACTTCCTTCCTTGGTTACAGACTCGACTCCGCCCTATGCACTGAGCTGCAGGGGCTTGCGCACTTAGCTGCAGACTACTAGGCCTCTGCGCACTCAGCTGCAGAGCCTTCTCCTACTCTATGACCCAAAGACACACTCAACTTTCGATTCAATCCCTTAGAATTATTCCTTCCACTTCTTTCTTAGAGCCTCACTCTATTTATACAATCCCACGGTCTGCGAACCATGGGTAGGTCTATCCAGCTGACATTACATTGCAAAAATAGGGTAGACAACCCTGTGACTCTATCATACTTTCGCGCCCTACGCCCACAATTTGCAGAGCTTTACAACAAGATTCAGTAAAAACTTGTGCTTTGAGCCACAAAACATGCCTTGAGGGGATTCCATGCCCAACATCCCTCCATATTGATCTGCAATAGTTCTATGCTCCATTAAAGTCCTTACCTTCCGGCCCATCCATCCATTTAAATCTCTATGAAAACACTCTTTGTGGTACATAGTCCCTGGCCTTTAATATTAATTACAAACGAATGAACATGAATTTTTTTTAGTTTCCCCATTGGCCCCTACACTTTCAGTTTATTCATTCATGTGATTGGGTGTGTGAACCAAGTGCTTAGCCCTTTGGGTGCTAAAGCTCTCAACTGTCACATGGGGGCCTTCTCCTTTATAAACTGAAATGCCTTTGATCACCCCTTACACTAGACTGGCCGATATCCCAGACGTGAAATCCATATACAATACAACACATAGCCTATCACATCTAGGGGTCCCTTTCCTTATCACAATCGTGGCTAGGGAGGAATTTCAGTGGAAGAGAAAGAATTTACATTTTTTAATCGCCGATTTCCTTTTGCGAGGTGATGTCATCACTGCCATGTGTCACCTTGTGAGTGGTGACATGTGTCACCTAGAAATGGTGCCATAAGACCCCTGAAAATGTTGAAACTGAGTGACACGTGTTCACCCACCATGTCAGCATCCGTATGTTAGCTCTAAGGACCAATCATACGTCGCCACATGGCCCCCTTAAGGAGAGAGAAAAAGGCATGCTCATCCCTGTTTTTTCCAACATTTCCTTTGTAAATAATTTTACGGCCTCCCCGACAACTTTGCACTAAATTGCAATATTGATGGTTTACCATGTTTTGGAGATGTGAACCCCATCAATTGTCAATCGCCAATATCATGGGACTGTGGGACTACGATACCGACTTTCAGCATCGAGAACCATCGATAACCTTAGTTCTTTTCCCCAAGGATCCTGTCGATGACCGATATGAGATATATGATGTTCCCAGACCTGATGACTACTGACATCTGATATCGGCAATCGATAGATTGTTGTTTTTCATATCACCCATGTTGCTTGCCTATGGGAAATCCTGATTTGAAATTGTGATAAGCCTCCCAGGTCCTGATTGCGATTTACCTCCACATTTAGTCATTTTCTTGGTTTGCTGGGCTTATCCGAGGTAAACTTCAAAATGCCTTAACTTCTGCTCCAGAATTCCATTTTTGGACTTCCATATACCATTTGAAATATCTTTTTGACCACTACACAATGGAGAGGTACCGATTAAGCTCTGATATCTTCTATGGCTCAAAACTGGCTTTAACTTCACTATTATTAGGAACTTCAGGAAACTGATAACTTGTGAAGAAGTGAGCGACAACATTGGCTCCTACTTGGGACAGTCCCTTGCTTGCAAGGTGTTGAGAACCTGTAGACCAACCTCCTTCATGATTGGCCATGGAGTCAGTAATAAATTCATATTTGTAATTATCAAAATATCCAAGAGACTTTCCTCCTCAATCTAGAATGCATAAATAAAATTCTAACAACTAAAAAGTAAACGCATGAAATTATTTATATATACTCCTACTTATGCATAGGGCTCAATTCACCTAAGTGATTTCAACCCTCCAATGGAGCCAGGCCAACATTAGAGTACTGGACCTTACGCCTTCACATTGCTGAAAAATAAAAATTAAAACATGAATGCACCATAAAAAATATTTAAACAAGAAACCTAATACATGCTATTGAAATAACCTTTGATGCTGACTTAAGAATAGGCTCATGTACAAAGCCACATGGTCATGGAATAGATTAGGAATGTTTGCAACAATCTCTTCTTCACATACAGTATTCTAGCCGATGTCTTTTTGTTCATAGCATCCACAAACATTATCCAGCTCTTCAGCTTTGGCCTTTTCAAGAAAATCCTGTTGTTGGGAGCTTTTTCTCCACTTGCTGGCAAACAACTCCTTATGAACTTCTGCAACCATATCTTCCTCATCTGAATAATTTGAATCACAAATTGGAGGAGGTTCTTCATCTTGTTCTCTGTGTGGAGGGTGTGCTTTGTGAACTGGAGCCTCTTTTCTAACCTCCTAATAAACCTCCTCTTCTTGCGCAACTTCCCTTGACTGGGAGTGTTGTGGCTCTGCATCACTCGATTCTCCAATCAAGTCGTATTCATCATAGGAAGGAGAAACATCGAGTTCGGCCAAATCTGACCCCTGAGGGTTTGTTGGCAGCTCAGTGATGTTTCTTTCTTCACTTTCTAGCTCAGTGGGTGATGCTCCTTGATGAAATTAGATGTTTTATTAGAGTGGAGATCCGCAAACATCTTCAGCAAGGTATTCAACTTCGAAAATGTATTCGTCATTAAAATGTGCACAATGATATTCAAAAAGATCATTCGGTAGATATAATACTCTATAATAGTGTTTGAATTCTATATGAATTTTTTTTAGGGAAGGTATGCTGCCACGAGGTATTGTTCCATACCAAACTCTAGCATCCCCCTCTAAATGATACATGAATAACTTCATTTGTACATCTTCAAGGAAGATACCTTGTTGTGTCATGCATTCATGAAATTCTTCGAGGTGCTGGTCAGGCCTTCTCTTTGTAACCCCACTGAATCTAGGCAAATAGCTATCCACTCATGAAATGAAGGGACATAATGGGGAGAACCAACAATAGAAGAAAAATCCAGTGGGGAAAATTTGTTGACCAAGAATGCAGGAAGGGCCATCTTGGAAACCTCCCTATATGAGTGATTTGAGATTCAAAAGTAGGGATAGTTTTGGGCTGTTGTAGCATCTGAGTGAGTATGGGACTACTTGAAAGTCAGGATGACAAAATATAGAAATGAACAGTGGAGTCACCAGGATGTTTACCATAAAATTGAAACGATGGAATCACCAAGGTAAGAGATCTTCAACCTACACTTCCCTTACTGACCTAATAGAGGGAATGTAAAAATTTGTCGTACCCAGGGAAAAATATTCTATTCCAATCCCCGATAACGACGCCAGAAATATGTTGTCGCTAAATCTTGCACCATGCAGCACAAGTGAAACATGAGACAAGTAATCTCCCTAGAGACCACCTCTAGGTTGATTGTAGACCAATGCTAGGACATCTTAAATAGAGAAGTGCTTTTAAGGTTATACGTGAGGGGGTTGCAACACTTCAATTGTCACGTAAAAATTAATAGGAGGGGGCTTGGTTCAATTAGATTTCAAAGAGGTGGATTCAAGTGAATTCATTGATCCAAATGTTGGGGATATATGGAGCAATCTCAAAGAGAAATGGTTTCTTATTTCGGTGGGATACACATAGAAATGAGACAGCTTGAACCAAAGTTGAAGTGGTGAATGAGAGGGGGAAGAGAAGGGGGAAAACAGGGGTAGAGGGATGTGATAATAGAATCTTCAACCACTAATTTCTAGCAGAAAGTGGAATTCCATGGACAGGGTTGTAAGAAACAAAAAATCATAAACCATGGTTTTCCGATGAAATGATAGAAATAGTGGGAGCTGATTTTACAGTTTTAGGCATGCATAGTAATGGGTATCAATCTCTGTTCAACAGTGTCGGTAAGTTTGAACCACCACATGTACTGTTAGCTACTCACAAACATAAGTAAATCTGAAGGATTAGAGGTACTACATGCATATAAATAACAAAACTAATTCGATGGTCTTGTAAAAGTACTCCCTTCGATTTAGCAGTGAAGACAAATCCATTAGTTAGTAAGAAACATAGTAGTTGTCTTAATACTATTTTAGAGAAGAAATACATGGTGAAATGAGGTTATAGAAGGGAAAAATTACTACACATTAATCATGTTAGGAATCAACAAGAAAATACCATTTAACTCCTAGGGTCCAATAACCAGTCCATACACTCAACAATGATATCAGTGAAACCCCCATGAACAAGAAAATTAGAACCAAAATGGCATCATGAATTTCAGCCTTCCCGGGTGAGAAATTCTGGAGCCTTTGTATAATATTGCTTGCCCCTATTTATAAGAAGAGGGGGAGATGGAATTACAGTTTACAAAATATCTGAGCCCGATCCCTAGCTGTCATGCTAGATTAGATGTCTTGGCTAGTCTAAGGCTCTACTTCCCTAAAAAGATTACAATCGGGATCGAATATCTTCTTGGAAATAAATAGAAATAAACGCACATACACAAAAAAAAGAAAGGGGAAGGAGGAGCTTTCCCCTTGCTGTTTTAGTGGAAACCCCTGGTTTAGCCACATCCCTACTTTCATCATGATTCTTACTATTGTTGAGGCGGTTCACTACTTCTTGATTGATTTCTGTCCATTCTTCCTTAACTGCCTGAGTGAGCTATTCAGTGGAGAAGTGATGGAATGTGAAAGTCGTGTGCCCAAGTGGTGATTTTATGCATGAGGGATGGGGAACCATGTTGTGCCATTAAGACTTCCTGAGTTCCCCCCATACTGGTCTGCAACAACTCCGTACTCTATTAAAGTCCTTAGATGCCAGCCCATCTAACTATTTAAATCTCTGTGACAATGCTCTCTGCGCAACACGATCGCAGGCCTTTAACATTAAAAACAAACGAACAGGTAGGCATTTTTAATTTCCCCTTTGGCCCCTATGCCTTCAGTTTATTCATTCATGTGATCGAGGGTTTGAACTAAGTCCTTAGCCCTTTGTGGCACTAAGGATCTCGACTGTCATGGAGGGGCCTTCTCCTTTATAACCTGAAATTCCTTTGATTGCCCCTTACATCACACTGGCTGATATCCAGGACACGAAATCCCTATACAATACAACACATAACCTACCACATCCGGGGGCCCCTTTCCTTATCACAATCACAGTTGGGGAGGAATTTCAGCAGAAGAGAAGGAATCTAAATTATGCGATCACCAATCGTCAATTGCAAGGTGATGTCATCACTGGCACATGTCACCCTGTGAGTGGTGACATGTGTCACTTGGAAATGGCCTCATAAGGCCCCTGAAGACGTTGAAATTGAGTGAAACGTGTCCACCCACCATGTTAGCATCTATATTTCCATGTGTCCTCCGTACTTCCACATCATGTCTGAGGACCAATCATATGTCACCACGTGGCCCCTTGGACGAGAGAGAAAAAGGCCTCCCTGACCTTGTTTTCGTAGACATTTCTTTTGTAAATGATTTTTCAGCCTCCCTGACGACTTTGCACTAAATAGTAAAATTGACAGTTTACCATGTTTTGGAAGTGTGACCTCTGCTGATTGTCGATTGCTGATATCACAGGACTGCAGGACCACGATATTGGAATTTGGCACCGAGAACTCTCGATAACCATAGTTCTGTGCCCCAAGGATCATGTGTTGGGTTGTGTTATTCTCTTTCCACGACTAGCCCACGTAGTTAACCAAGGGGTTAGGAGGGGAGCGGAGCCCCCCCTTTGTTGTGCCGATTACGTAGCAGGGGGAGTCATAGGGGGTTTGAGGGGTGCAGGTAACCCCACCCTATGGGGTCCGAGGTAGCGCCCCAAAAAATTTTGGTTTTGGACCCTATGTTAGGTTGGGCAGACCTACCTATGGTTTTGTGCATGATTTTTTCACATGGTTTTGGACGCAACGATTTTCGGTCCATGGTTTTGGACGCAATGGTTTTCGGTCCATGGTATTGGATGCTTTGACATGTATAAATATGTATTTTCACATTGAAAGGAGCATAATGAAAAATCAAGCTGGTAGTCCTGGTTTTGGGGTCTAGGGGAAATCTCTGTGTATATGTGTTTTATGTTCTATGCTCTTGCATTTTTTATTTTTTGTGTTTTAGAATTCGTATGTAGGTAATTTCTGTATGGGGTTAAAACCTACATTTGGTATCAGAGTTTTTTGGCTTCAAGGGGATGCCTTTGTTGGTGAGGGGTTTCACTCAGGCCTATGGTAGACCCTATTTAGTGGGAGATCTACAAGATCGATTCTGGTGGTGAAAGAAGATGGCGAGCAGTGGAAAGATAGAGATCGAGAAATTTAATGGTAAGAATTTTGAGTTGTGGAAACTCAAGATGGAGGATTTGTTGGTGGATAAAGATCAGTGGATCATGGTAGATCTGGGTACTAAACCAACGGGAGCGTCCGATGAAGAATGGAAGAAGTTAGATTGGAAGGAAAAAAGCATAATATGATTGTGTGTCTCAGATTGAGTATTGCTGAATGTATTAGGGGAAGCTACGACTAAGGCTTTGTGGGATAAGTTAGTTACTTTGTACCAATCTAAGTCTCTGGTGAATAAACTATTCCTACGGAAAAGGATATATAACTTGAGGATGAAAGATGGAGACCCGGTGACAGAGCATCTGAATGCATTTAATACTGTGGTAAGTCAGCTATCGTCTACTGATATCAAAATTTCAGATGAAGATAATTGCATTAGTTTGTTGTGTTCTCTACCAGATTTGTGGGATAGTCTGGTTATTTCAATAGGTAGTAATGCAGCTGCCTTGTAGTTTGATGAAATAGTCTCATCCTTGCTGACGGAGGAGATGAGACGAAAAAATATGGAGATCCAGAATGGTGATGCCTTGTCTATACAAGGATGGTCCCAAAACAAAAAAAAAATAAGTCATCGAGTGGGAGATCTAAATCTAGAGGAAAACATGTAAAGGTGGTGTGCTGGAAATGCGGAAAGGAAGGGCACTACAAAAGGGACTGTAAATCTAAATTTCCTGATAAAGGAAAGGGATATGATGATGCTCCTTCTGTAGAGGTGAAAACCACCTCAGATGAAGGTGGGGATGTGTACTTGGCTTCTTCAAGTACACATGAAGATCATGAGGCATGGTTGATTGACTCAGGTGCATTCTTTCACTTCAGTCCCATAGAGAGTGGTTCTGCGAGTGTGAGAAATACGATGGTGGTGATGTCTTCTTAGGTGATGATAGGAATGCTAGAAACATTGGTCGCGGAAAAGTAAATTTGAAGTTGCAAGGTGGAAGGGTTAGAACACTTCCAGGTGTTTTGCATATTCCCGCATTGGCCATAAATCTGATTTCTGTAAGCAAGCTGGATGATACAGATGTAAAAATAGTGTTTGAGAAGGATACCTGCAAGATGGTTCGGGGAGCACTGGTATTGATGTGGGGAGTTCAGATTGGAACTCTATACAAGATGCAAGGTACCACTGTTTTTGATGGGTGCAATAGATCTGTGGTTCCTGAAAGTGGAGCATAAAATCTAGTGGTCTCTGGAGAGAAGACCATGCTGTGGCATCAAAGGCTTGGACATTTTGGAGAGAAGAGCCTCCGAATACTTCATGGTAAAGGTATGGTAGAAGGTATGAGTAATAGCTCTCTGGATTTTGATTTCTGTGAAAATTGTGTATATGGGAAGCAGAATCGGGTGAGTTTCCCCTCTGGTGGTAAGAGGACGAAACAAATATTAGCGCTTGTGCACAGTGATGTGTTTGGACCTGTGAAAGTTCCATCACTGGGTAATTCTGTGTACTATGTATCATTTATAGATGACTTCTCAAGGAATACATGGATATATTTCCTTAAGAAGAAATTTCAAGTCTTTTACAGGTTTAAAGAATTTAAGGCTCTGGTGGAAAATTAGACAGAGAAGAAGATAAAGGTGCTAAGGACAGATAATGGTGGAGAATTTTGCAGCAAGGAATTTGAAGAATTCTATAAGAAGTGTGGTATAGCAGAGCGGAAGACTACTCCATATACACCTCAGCAAAATGGAGTCACAAAAAGAATGAAAAAGATGTTGATGGAAAGGGCAATAAGTATGCTCAGTGGTGCCGGATTAGGACAGGAATTCTAGGCAAAGGCGGTGGAGACTGCGTGTTACCTGGTCAACAAGTCACCTTCATAAGCATTGGAGGATAAGACTCCACAAGAAGTATGGAGTGGTAAGAAACCCTCTCTTTCACATCTAAGGGTATTTGGATGTGATGCATATGTACATCCTCCAAAGGAGAAATGAACCAAGTTGGATAGTAAATCTGAAAAGTTCATCTTTATTGGGTATAAGGATGGTTTAAAGGGATATAAGCTTTGGAACCCAGTAACAAGAAAGGTTGTGTACAGTCGAGATGTGGTGTTCAGAGAGGTGAAAGATGTTATTAAAGAACGTAGCCAAAAAGGTATAGTACATTGGCTTTCTCTTCAAATTTTTCTTTGTCTATTACTGATGATGACCCCAGAACTGTGAAGGAAGTTGTGGATTCAGAGGATGGAAAACTCTGGAAAGAGGCCATGGTTGATGAAATGGCATCTTTGCACAAAAATGAGGCTTGGGATCTGGTGGAGTTGCCGACTGGAAGGAAAGCCATTGGAAGCAAATCGGTGTTCAAGAAGAAGACAAATGCAGAAGGGAAGGTGGAGAAATACAAAGCTCGGTTGGCAGCAAAAGGTTATTCCCAGGTGCCGGGAATTGATTTTGGTGATATTTTTTCTCCTGTTGCCATGGTAACTTCTATTAAATTACTTTTATCTGTTGCTGCTGCTTTTGATTTTGAGGTAGAACAGATGGATGTGAAGACAACATTTCTTCATAGGGATCTAGAAGAGGAGATCTACATGAAGCAACCTGAAGGCTTTGCGGTGAAGGGTAAGAAAGAACTGGTATGCAAGTTAAAGAAGTCTCTTTATGGGTTAAAACAGTCACAAGGACATGGTATCAAAAATTTGATACATTTATATGGGGACTTGGCTTCACCAGGAGCAAAGCAGATCACTGTGTGTATTTTAAATTAATTGGTGACCGTGTTATTTATCTGGTCTTGTATGTGGATGATATCTTGTTGGTTGGAAATGACAAAGAAATTATTGAGGATTTGAAGACCCAATTGTCCTCCAAATTTGACATGAAAGATCTTGGTGCTTTAAACTATATTTTGGGCATGTAAATTAAAAGAGATCGGACAAAGAGGAAGCTCTGGTTAAACCAGAGGGAGTATTTTGAGACAATATTGCAGAGGTTTAATATGCAAGATAGTAAACCGGTGAAGGTTCATATTCCTGTAGGTGTAAAGTTATTTGTTGAACAGTGTCCCAAGACACAAGAAGAGGAAGAGGACACGTCCTGTGTTCCATATGCAAGTGTAGTTGGTAGCCTGATATATGCGATGGTCTGTACTAGACCAAACATTGCACATGTAGTGGGACTATTGAGCAGGTTTATGTCAAAACCAGGGAAGGAGCACTGGACAGCAGTGAATTAGGTTTTCAGGTATTTGCGTGGCACTAGTGATTATGGTTTGTGCTATCAAGGAAGACCAGGATTGGACAAAGTGTTGGATATTCATGGCTTTGTTGATGTAGACTGGGCTGGAGATCTATATCAGAGAAGATATACAAGTGGGTATGTGTTTAACCTATTTGGAGGTGCAGTCAGTTGGATGAGTAAGAAACAATATGTAGTGCTACTATCAACTACAGTGGTAGAATACATGGCAGCCACTCATGCGAGTAAGGAAGTAGTTTGGTTGCAGAGATTGTGTTCAAGTATGGGGTTAGTACAGGGAGCTATAAGGATAGAATGTGACAGCCAAAGTGAAATTTTATTGGCAAAGAGCCCTACATATCATTCAAAGACAAATCAAAATGATGTTCAGTATCACTTTGTGAGGGATATGATCGAAGACAAAAAGGTGTTACTGGTAAAGGTGGACACTTTGAAGAATATTGTAGATGCATTGAAAACATTTGTGAGCTTTGAGAAGTTCTCTTGGTGTAGAGAAAAAATGGGCGTTGCAGGGTTGGATAAATTACTAAGCTCTCTTGTGGCCCCCTGTGGAAAGAAAACAACAAGTGGGAGAATTTTGGGTTGTGTTATATTATTTCCACAACTAGCCCACGTAGTTAACCGGGGGGTTAGAAGGGGGGCAAAGCCCCCCCTTCGTTGCACCGATTGCGTAGCGGGGGGAGTCACAGGGGGTTTGAGGAGTGTAGGTAACCCCACTCTAAGGGGTCCGTGGTAGCACTCTAGGAAATTTTGTTTTTGGACCCTATTTTAGGTTGGGCGGACCTACCTATGGTTTTGTGCATGATTTTTTGCACATGGTTTTCGACGCGATGGTTTTCGGTGCATGGTTTTGGACACGATGGTTTTCATTCCATGGTATTGGATGCTTCAGCATGTATAAATATGTATTGTAACATTGAAAGGAATAATGAAAAATTAAGTTGGTAGTCACAGTTTTGGGATCTAGGGGAAAATCTCTGTGTGTATGTGTTTTACGTGTTATGTTCTCGCATTGTTTATTTTCCGTGTTTTAGAATTTGTATGCAGGTAATTTCTGTACGGGGTTGAAACCTACAATATACTTAGAATAATGAAGTGAGTCCTAATCATTCCATGATTGTAGGTGATCATCAAAGCAGATATAATATCAGATCAAAGAAAATTGATGACACTTCTAAGCCTGTTGCACAACCAAAGAAGAATAAAGATGCAATTAAAATTTCAATGAAAAAATCTAGCAGACCGGAAATTTCGGTAGCATTTTATTCTCCTTCACTTGAAGTAAAAATTACTCACAAACCACACTCTTCCTTCAATTTTGAAAATGATATTCAGAAAATCAAGATTCCTATTCCCCTTGTAGAACTCATGAAAAATAGGGATTTCAAAAATACTTTTATGAAAGATTTTCAGCCTTCACCTACTGAAGTAGTCTTTGATTTTGTTAAACTTCAATATGATAAGCCCACTATTATTTTAGGTCCATTGGTAGAAGACAAAGATGACTCTACCCCTCCCTTCTATCTATCTCTGAATATTCATGAGAAGATCCTGCATAATTGTCTTATGGACTCCGGAGCTTCACATAATTTAATGCCCAAGGTAGTTATGGATGAACTAGGTCTTGAGATAACTAGAGAGTACCAAGATCTCTATTCTTTTGATTCCCAGAAAGTCCAATGCCTTGGTGTCATCAAATACCTTGCAGTAAGTCTTTTTCAGTTACCTATGAGAGGGATGGTGTTGGGTAGCGAAAGTTCCGCGTAATGGTTTTCGGGCAGAAAGCCTAGAAATTAGGAGTAAATTATTGTAAAATACTTCGAAGTATGCGGAGTGCGAAGTGTAAAAGGTCGAGACAAAGGGTTGTCAGCTCAATAAATAATGTAAAATAATAGGAAGTAAGTCGGTCTATGGACCATAGGAAGGTATAAAGAGAGCGCGGCCCTACGAAGGATAGGTAGTTCTTTTTGGAGATGATGTTGAATCTGAAATGTAATGGGCTGGTAAGAAGAATAGTGAGAAAGCGTCTATAAGTTTGAGTTGAGGGTTTGGGGTAGGAGATAGAGGCTCTGCAGATGTGTGCACAGAAGCCTAAAAGAGTCTGCAGCTGTGTGCGCAGACCCTTGCAGCTGAGTGCGCAGGGTGGATCTAGATGTATTGGTGATAAGTGAAAATAAAGATAAGTTTCTCCTACAATTTCTGTGTTACAATCTGAGTTATCATGGATCTGACGGTATAAATGATTAATATAATTGTTTAATCTATGCACATATGCTTATGTTGAAACTACATGTGGATTTAAGTTTACTTTAAGTGCGCGAACTAGTTAGATCTGTTAAATGTTTGCGTAAAGACCCTTCTAAGTAGATATGAGTTATCTAAATTAGATCTGTAAACCCTGTGATCATAGAAGGTTAACATCTTTCTGGGTTTGGATCTACGTGAATATAGAGCAGCACGAAGCTGCAGAACAGTGCACGATATCTATAGACCACATCTAGACATCCCAAGGGTGCGGAAACCTGGTTCCAACACCCTCCCTTGCTACCTCAGGTGAGACCTCAGTCCACGCCTCACGGGTTGTTGCCGAAAGGGCCGATAGCTGTGGGATTTTCTTGGCTAAACAATTCTTCCGAACCTGGGTTAGGCTCATATAAGCCAACATATGGTAATGGATATTGTTGTAGCTGATATCCCTCCTAGATTTGGTATGTTACTTTCTAGGTCATGGATTAAAGGATTGGGAGGAACCTTGCAAATGGATTTAACTTATGCTACTGTTCTTGTTTTTGGAGGAGAACAAAGAAGACCTTACAGAGAAGCTCAGCTGGCATATATCATTAGTGACAACAAAGACTCTACTAATCATCTGATATATGCTAGAACAACTGGAGTACGTTCAAGCATTCTACATATGGATGACCCCGCCTTGCCTATAGAAACTTTTCTGATTTTAAAGCCTGCTAAAAATCAAATTAGTCATGAAGGATCGAAGGTATGGAAAATGTTTTTTGATGGATCATGTTCCAAAGAAGGTGCTAGTGCAGGGATTGTTCTTATTTCTCCTTTGAAGTAAAGTTCCACTTTTTCTTTCAAACTTGAATTTGAGACAACTAATAATGTGGTTGAATATGAAGCTCTGTTAATTGGTTTAAAAAAGGAAAAATATATGTATTAGAAATCTCTATTTTTGGAGATGCTAAACTTATTATTTAGCAAATCAGAAATGTTTATCAAACTAAGCATCTAAGACTCAGAGATGACCAGAATGTAGTATGGGACATTGTAGAAGAATCCTTCATGGCCTTTAACATTTCTTTTGTTCCAATAGAAAGTAATATTCTAGCCAATTCACTCTCTATTTCAGCCAACTCATGCAAAATTCTGATGCCTATAAAGTTGAAATATGAAGTGGAAGTTAGGTTTAGACCTAGCATTCCTGATAATGTTAAGCATTGGAAAGTTTTTGAAGATGACTAGGAGATCAGAAAATTCATTGAAGTTACTGAAGAGTTTGCTATTCTAAATATTGATAAAGAAGAAGACCTAACACAAGTTGATGTTGATCATCAAGATTCCATAAATCTAAAAAAACAAAGTGCTGATCAGCCTATCATACAACTGCCTACTAATCATATTTCCAAGGGGTTAATTCCACTTGAGAAATTTTTTTATCAGAATGATGTTGTAGTCAAGCCATAGTTAGCTGAAGCAGATGTTGAATTAGAAGATTACAACTTGGGTACAACACAAGAACCAAGGTATGTGAAGTTGTCAAAATCTTTACCAGATGAAAGAAAGATGGAATATCACAAGCTGTTTTGTGAATTTGTGGATGTTTTTGCCTAGAAATATGAATATCTTAATACATATGATACATCTATCTTTGAGCATAGAATACCATTGAAAGATGGTACTAAACCTTTCTGAAAGAAGTTAAGGAAAATCAATCCACTATTGCTACCAGTGATGGAAGAGGAAGTGAAGAAAATGTTGGATGCTAAAATCATTATTCCATTGAGATACTTAGATTAGGTTGCCAATCTAGTGAAAATAAGAAAGAAAAGTGGTGAAATTAGATTGTGTGTGGATTTCAGAAATCTTAACAAAAGATCCAAGAAAGATAATGTTGGAAATAATACTGAGAGGGGGGGGGGGGGTTAATTATTATTATCAAATCAGTAAAACTTTTTCATTTCCATACTTAAATACATATACACTACTTCAGTTAAGTGAACCCACGTGTATATGCAACTGTGTCTAATGCAACTAGCGTATATCCAGAATACTTATAATTCAGATAATCCATTATATGTTAATCTTTAGATAATGCATCAGAACTTCATTGACCATATGAACAGTAGACAGAAGCAGTAAAATAGAACAGACCATCACACACAAGAAGCACACATGAACACCATGATATAAGGTGTAAACCCAATGTGGGTGAAAACCACCTGCTGCAAGTCGTCTCAATCTTCTTTAATAAGAAATTCTTTTTACAATAGTTCTGTACTGGTGCAGACTTATACCAGTACATAGGCTTCTAGCTGCAGAAGGCTACAACCTTTTCTCGTTCTCCAGACTCTCCTGGAAGGGAGCTACAACCCCCTTTGCTCTTGTACTAGCTGATCCATTTACTAGTACATAGGCTGCTACCTACTGAAATGCTCCAACCTTTACTTGTTTTCCAGCTGCTACTAGAAGGGAGCTACCACCCCCTTGGCTCTTGTAGTAGCTGATGTACTAGTACATAGGTGCCGACCTACCGAAGGCTACAACCTTCTCTTTCTTCCTCCAGGTACCACGTTTCATCAATTTTCAGACTGGATACACTGAAGCACAACACTATAATCTGAAGGCCACGTTTCATCCAATTTTCATACTGGACCCATCAATATCATTGAAGCTCACAAACACTAGCAACATCAATCTCTGAAACACCCAATACTGAAACACTGAAACCCTGTCAACAAAAAGAATTCACCTGAACACAAAGCAGAACACTGAACTCTGCAACAATATTCAGAACCAACCGTATCATCAAAAATCATAGATCAAATGGTATATGCTACTTGGATGAACCAAACCCGCGTACATACGCGCTTTTACCAAAGACAACCCGCGTACATATCTATAAATAATCAATCATGACTTGCAACTATTTCAAACTTAATTTATACCCAATTAAGAACATTACATGCGTCAGTATATAGATCTAGAACAAGCATAATCAACCATGTAGAGATAGTTAATTTCAAACCATTTGATCCCGATCTATCCTTAGATCTTGTTCTCCATCAACCGATGAGATCCCTCCTTAGCTTAGATCAAGCAATGCATCATAACCCATATCTTGCATATTGGATCTCATACTCTATCAGATATTCAAGTATTTTCCATCCCCTTGCCTAATGATCTTCTTCTCTTTTTATAGTCTTAGGCCTTTCACAATACCATGGTCCAAAACCATAACAAATCAATACCATGGATCCAATACTAGGGATCAACACATCTGACGAGATACTATGGTCCAAAATCATAGGTTCAAATACCAAGGACTAACTACCACGGACCAAAAGTAAGTTCTCCAACATATACGCGCTTTTCCTTGCATGAAAGTGCATGTATACGCATATGCGCCTTTGTAACGACTAACCCGCGTGTATACACGGCTTGGTCACGATGAACCTGTGTATATATATTTTCTCTTCATTCTTGTAGACTGATCATCAATTCCTTGCTGCTGACCTCCTGTACTATGATTTGTCATTTGTGTGATTTTGCATCAAGGACAACACTTGTCTCATAATGGCAACAATCTCCCCCTTTGGACTTGATGGCAAAGCTAACTTGTCACACTTAGAACTCTCATTTGATTCCTTTGAGCTATCCTACATCCCATGCATTCAGTCACATCTGATATCTCTTCTGAAGATTCATCTAGTTATAACTAAGAGAGATGTTCTTTTATGAGTGGGTTGCCATCAAGTACAACACATGCATCATAATGCCAACAATCTCCCCCTTTGGACTTGATGGTAACAATACCAAATCACTCTCCCCCTTTGACATCAAGGGCAAAGGGCGGACCAAGATATTCACTTTCTTTGATAAAAATCCCGCTGACCATACTCCCTCTGAGTACCTGTTGAAATCTCTGAATGAGCTCCCCCTTTGTATATGCCAAGGTGTACCAATCTGTCCATACTCCCCTCGAGTACATGCTGAGTCTCTGCACTGCTGAAATGTGTTGTTCATGCTCCCCTTGACCGTAGGCAAGATCTGCAAAAAGATGTTCTACAAGAAGAACATGACTCTATTATAAATGACCTTCCTATTACCAAAGACTCATACATACATCCATCTCCCATCCAAGTGGGACTTGACTCATCTACCCAACCAAGTGGGGATACATCAAAAGTTTACACATGATAAAACAAGAACATTACATCATCCATCCCAGGCATAGTGGGGAAACCAACATAGGTCGTTACATGACCTTGATAATGAAAGAAATACAAGACATAGAGACCAAATATCAAAAGCAAGACTTATGAAAGTCATCAATGACTAATATCAGTAGCATCTGTCAAACATTTTTCAGCTCAGCAACCATGATCTTCTGCTCTCCTTCTGTACTTGATCTACCTGAACCCAACAACAACTTGTGTACACAAACCAAGGGCTTCTCAGGTAATGCCAACAAAACATTATTAGAAGTTTATCTGATCCCCATGAAGCTATGTCAAATGGTCTCTGTCATCCTCATATCAAACTCTTCTCACCTTGAGTCTGGCCCACTGATTTCATTCAAACCATCATATATGTGACTGTATCCACATAAACAAGTGTATATACATGGATATTCCTTATTAAACTCGCGTACGACTATTTCCAGATCAACAACCTGCAACTGTCCTGTACCAAGGTATGTCTGCATATAGAAATCAATTCATCCTTTTGAATATCATCATTAATCATTCACATAATATCATATGTGAAAAACACCATAGTCATCATCAAGAAGATCTGCATGACCATCCATGTAACATTACACGGGAATATCCCTCATCTGATAATCATCAATCAACATATGTGAGAATCAACCTATCATCATATAGGTAAGAATTCATCAATCTCCATGTATCCAGCACTATGTATCTAGAGCTCAAGATCTTGTCTAGGCTTCTTTATATCATCAATGTCAACAATCCTCATCCACATGATCACCAAGAACTATAGGAATCCTGCATCATAACTGTATTATATGATCTTCATGCATATGATGACAACATCATATGAGAGACTCATCATCAGGTAATGACGTTGTGTATTCAAGCTTTGTACTTCTCCTTATCCTTATGAAGATCACCATGTAAGCATCATATATGCACCATCTAAGAATCAATCTCCAAAATGATCTGAACATCAACTATGGAACCCCAAGAATCATATGAGATTTTGTCATGGACAACTCATAACCACATCACAGCAAGATATATCATTTAGTCATATAAGCATCATCACAAAGGACTGTTAACCATAATGCCAACAATGCATTGTTAAAGCATATGCTCCCCCTCAACCTGTGCCATCTGTTTACAGTTAGATCTGATCATGCATATATCAGAAATAAGCATCAAGACATCATCATCATCAAGTTAGGATCAAAACACTTGTAAACATCTTACAAGTATCAAGACATTTCCACACATCCTCAGCAGACTGTAACTATTAATTGATAGAACAAATAATGGACTGAATCATATCAGACCCGTTTTCTGAGCCTGTCCCCACTGTTTTTCCTCAAATTGACATATACGCGACTTTTCAGTGTCTAACTTGCGTATATACACGACTTTCCTTTATGAAACTTGCGTATGAGATTTAGGACACTGAAGTTGTACACTTTCATCTCCCCCTGAGTTAGTTATGTCTGTGTTGTGCTGCATCTGAGTATTTTGTGCAGTGCTACATCTTTCTGACTGAACTTCCTTCTTCTTCCATATCTTCAAGTGTGATGATGATTTCTCCTTTTGGTGTGATGTCCATACTTTGTTCCTACAATCCTTTGCTATATGTCCAAGCTTGTTACATGCATAACATCTTACATGTTTCATATTCCTCTTGTAGCAATCAACAGCCTTGTGACCAAACATATTGCAAGAAAAACAATATCCATTAAAGTACCTGGAATGTGATGATCTTTCTGTGTGATGGTCTTGAACCATTCTTCTTCTGCATCTAGCTGCAATATGTCCAAGATTATGACATTCATAACATTCAACATTATTCATAGGAGGAGTAAAATATTTTCTTTGAAGAATCTCGTTCCTTGATTGTTGATAGGGTTGACCTCTCATCTCCTTGCTAATCATTTTAGATTTCTCTTTAGAGTTCCTCGTCTCACCTTGTGAACTAGATTCACCATCAATAGATTCATGAAAACCAAGACTAGTTTTGATAGCAGGAGACCTTTGACTATTAAGAATATCATCCAAGACCTTAGTACTATCTTGAAATCGTAAAAGCTTATCCTTATCTTCTAATTTACCTTTCAAGATATTTACCTCAACTTGAAGTTGTTCTTATTTTTCCAGACATTGCTTCTTCAAGGTATCTTCAGACTTTCTTCCTTCTTCCACTAGTTGCCTTAGTTTGAGAATCTCATTTTCTTATTCTTCATTCAACACCTGCAGCATTTGACAAACACTGGAGGCACATTCCAGCCGTGCTTTTAAACTGATAACTTCGTTTTCCTATTTTTCAATAGCTTGGAGTACATCTTTATTCTGCCTCTTTGATTCCTCAAGATCTTCATTTAGTGAGCGGATCGTGGCTTCAAGATTTTCATAGTAACTGGATCTGTCTCTGAGTTTCTTAATGGTTGTGCTTCTTTCATTGACTTCATCTCTTAGTGATGTTGCTTCATCCTGCAAATTTTGATATTTGTCCTTGAATAACTTCCTTACCTTGTTTCCTTCCTCTAGTCGGGCTTTTAGCAACTTTTGATATTTGACCTTGAATAACTCTAGATGGGCTTTTAGTTTGGTAGCTTCTTCTTTGGAGTCATATTCCCTTTTGTTCAATAGATCTTGTTGATCTCTAATTTTGTCTGTAAACCTTTTAAATTCTGCCTCTATTTGATATCTTTCTTGTTCACCCATAAGAGCAAATTCAGTTGTTTCACTATCACTTTCATCTTTCAAATGGATAGATAGTTGGAACATCAGAGGATAACAAATTCATACCTGATAGTTCATCTTCATTCTGAAATGATTTTGAATCTGATTCTGAATCTGAAGTGCTTCTGCATAATCCCCAATCGATTCTCCCACTTTCATAGTTCTTCTGAGATGTCTTCTTCTTCTTAGGTGCTTTCTTCTTAAGCTTCT